>JARHVA010010597.1:10000-110000 GCA_037957365.1 Torreya grandis
ACATTGATCTAAGATAATGCTACTATAATTTGACAAGGGTAGCTTGAGATAGTGTACTTATAGTCTTTAGATGTCCAGTAAGGGTTTGCTCTCTATGAAATATATGACATGCTCATTTGCCCATGTATGTATTTTTTGATTGCATGGGAAATTTTGATCTATTGGGTGAGCTGCTATGTACCTTCTTACTCAATAAAATCCTAGCTCAATTACATAAGAAGATGAATGCATTCATCAGGTAAGGAGGGGTTAATGGTCTAAATTTTCTTCACCTAAACACACCCTATGCTTAGTAATACCTACACACTGATAATATAAAGTGGGGTCAAATAACATGTAGTTATCCCATGCAATAATGATGTGTGTGAAATACTATTACAATGCTAAATTTTGGTGAAATCATGGTGTGATTAAGTTATTCAATAATGATTTTTTACCTTGGAGATGTGTTAAAAAATATCTTAGGGACACTATGGTTGTGAGGACATAGAACTAGAAATAATATATGATTCCCTCTTTTACTGTAGTTATATCTTCTAGTGTTATTAAATTAAGTAAACCTCATATGAAAATGGCTTGTAAATTTGGATTTACAAAACTAATTATAAAATTGCTTCATTTAAGGATTTAAAACATGTAAGATGACTCATTGTATGATTTTTGATTTTATCAACTGATTCTTATTTTTTTAGCGAACAAGGTCAACAAAATCAGTACTACCCAATGAGCTAGATTTTCATGGAGTGGTCTTATCAGAGGAGTAAACAAAAATATGATGGAAGTGTGGATTAGTCCAAATAGTAGCATAGGCTATTTAGGAATGATTAGTATGGATACTTTATGGTCATTAGTTTCTTGGAGGAATAGGTCATCTACATAGGTGTGAAGGAAGGGTGATTAAAAGATAATGGAATCAGAATGAGCTAAATGTGTATAAGGAATGGTAAAAAACATATTGTTTTAGTGAGCTTTTCATGTAAGCTTGACAACCACTAGTTTTAATAGCTTTAACATGTCATCTTGGGTGAGCATAAAAGTATCCACTTATCCTCTACATACTTAAATAAAACTAATGAATGAATTTCAATTCAAGTTCACATCAGGTAAAGAAATATCCTATTTTTAACATTAAAATTTTCTCAAAACATATATTAAAATGCATTTTCAAACCCTTATATTGTCACGCATGTCCTGCAAAATGTTTAAAAAATGATGTTAAATGAATAGGTATGGTTGTGGATGAATTATTATTTTTATAATTTTCATTTTGAGGTGGGAAATATCTCAAACATATTTTTGGATGAAAATTTATAGCCTCTACAAGATAGACATATCCATCAACTAGGATTTTTAACATTTTGGTGGAATAGGGTTCCCATAAAATTAATGTTTTCCCTAAGTTTATTACCTTTTATTGAATTTTTAACTTCAAAATGTTGTATCTTTTCATTCGTACGTTAGATCAAAGTGTCATTTTTGAAAAAATGCTTGTCATACAATTTAGTTCATAATGGATATTCAGTTTAGTGTAGTTATATATAATAAACAATTTTTTATTTTATTTTATTTCCTTGTATTTGAACTATAAACACAATATTTTATAAAGTGATACCTACTTTCAGCTTGGAACATCGGTTTGGGGGGAGGGGCTATTTTTAAAATTATAGTAGTTTATGGGTTTGGCTCATTTGTATCTTGGCATTTTTTCAAAATCTTCTATTTTGGTTAAAATTTGTAAAAGCTACATCATTAATAGTTTTTTTGAAAAAAGTATCTTGAGTGTGTTTATTTTATAAGGTTATCTTCAAGGTTTTTAAACCTTGCTATTTGTAATGGATTTATGCCAAGACCTCCACACTCTCATGTAGCTAAATAATAGAATATTTTTTTTCTAAATTATGTTCATTTCAAAAAGGCATGGTAAAACTTGTTGAAGAGAATAGGAAGCTAAAAAAATTAACTCTCTATTGCTCTGAATATTTTTTTGTAAAATACACCCTTCCTTAGTCATTACATGACACATTTTCACACTTTTAAATTTATATTGACACCATATACATACCTATTATTGAGTATAGTCTACCTTATGTCACTAATTAAAATCCTATTGATGTATGGTCATCCTTTAAGCTACTCAATCATAAGTTTCTCATTAAATATAATGGACCTGTTAGTCCACACTTTTTAACCAAAATAAAATTTTTGGAGGGAATAGAAAAATCCAAATTAACATCCATCCACACAAAATTGCTCATATCATAGTAAGAGATTCACTAAAAAAAATGTATCAAACTAAGTAAATATACAATTTGCATGTGTGTAACCATAAATTGTTGCACCATAGAGTAACTCTCTAATATACAACATATCTACGAACTCTAGAGATGAATCTAAGATCTAATATAACTCTAAAAATTACACAAACGGTTATTATATAGGAAAATGAATAGGTGAGTGACAAATTATTATTAGTTGAGTGAATTATGGGATAAAATCATTCCTCAAGTTACAACTCACCTTGCTCATAAATGTGAAGATAACTACCAATTAAATAATGTTGTATAAATAAAAAATATACATAGTAACTCAAGGATTGGTAAAACATCACCTAAGGTGGTCTTTGCATCAAGTGATAAAATGAAGCCCACCCACACCCCCAATGCATATCATCTTAGATGATATTGTAAATATATTAATTACTATGTTCATAAGTGTAGGTCCTAAAAGCTAGGCCTGATGATATACCCTTGTATAATGAAATATTAAAATAAATTTTAATATAATTATGAGGATGAATTTTGAATCTCATGAATACTCCAATAGAAATAATAAGAAACAAAAAGTATCTCCTATGCATCTAGTTGTGTTAATATGAGTGAGTATTGATATGTGTTCTATATGAATGAAATGCATGGTCAAAACCAAAGAGGGTTTGCTTTCTCTCAAAAACTATTTTGAATGTTTTATAACCTTAAGTTGTATTGAATACAAGTATTATAATAAAAAATCATCTAATGATTTTGAAAAGCATAGAATGGTTTGTAAAAAAATGATTTGGCATGAGAAAATCCACCTTCTTCATCTAATATTAATAATCATAAGGTAAATAGCATATTTTAACAACCAAAGATAAATTAGTAGTAAATATAACTATCTCCCCCACTCCCTTAAAAATTTTCAATCTGATAGGTGTGTATAAAAATCACTACAAAATCCTCATGTGAGAGTGCTTAATATGCCACTTGAAATCACCATGCAACTAAAATGTAAAATTGAAATGCAACAAAACAAACACATTAATGAATGTAGAAAAGTATATAAAACTCACCATGGCACATTATAAGTAAATGTATCAAATACATATGGAAAACCTAATCATAAATTTTATAAATCATTGAATACTTATCCCTTTTGAAAACTATGCGATGCCTATACTTAATGCTAGGCAATATGATTCACAATTTAACAAAAAAGGCTATTATGTTGGAAAAACATATGATTCATCATAAAAAAAATTACATCTTAAATTTGTTTCTAGATTAAAAACACACAAACACACACACTTGAAAAAAAATATCAAGGAAATTCAAGTTAGCAGTCAAGCATTATCGCATCCAAAAGGTCCAAAATACATGATTAGGTTAGCAAACTATGCAAAATATTACAAATTATAGAAATGTGGATTCTAAAAAAGAAAAAAAAATACTATTTAGATCTCAAATAGAAAATAAGGTGAAATATAAACCTCGTATCCAAGCTTTACAGATTATAATTTATATGTCACAAAAGTATATGACTTTAAAAACAATGCCCAATAGTGTAGGTTTAGGCCTCAAGTTTGGACCTCAAGTTTGGAATATGGCTAGCGGTAGTCATGTCGTGGACCTAGGTTGTCACTATAGTAAATATATATGAATAATAAAATGGTGACAAAGAATCATGGTTACATGCTATGGTTTATGTTGGGCCATCAGACATATAGTTCATGTGTGCTCTTTGGTACATCACTACATATAACAATAACTTCAAATGCACACCATGAGCACAATATATGTGTATTTTTTTAAAAAAAAATAAGCTTTCAAAAATATATTAGAGAAAGGATTCCAGTGATATGAATATTAATCCTCATTTTTTCAAAATAACTTGAAATAGTCCATTTCCATCTTTGTTTCTCTTTGCTTGTCTTCTAAATCTAAACATTAATCTTTTTTTGTAAAAAGTAACTAGAAGCTTAAGATTTATTTTTTATTCCAAGTAGAATTTAGTAAAAATAGTGGTATATACCTAGAATTTATATATTTTTCCAGAAATTATTGAAACCTAAAAATTGACCCTAAAATAGTAGTTTTAGAATTTTTTTTAAAAAAACGCATCAAGTACTTTTGAAAACCCACAATGTGGATTACATAATTTTTTTTAATAAACATCTTGATAAGAAGCATGTGAATGTTGGGATTGACGAATATAAATAAATATAAAACTCAAAATTCATCCAAAGGGAATTTTTTATTTACTAAAAATAATCAAAAACATAAAAAGATAGAAAAATATTCATAGAAGATCTTCTATATTTAGATATGCAATCAATGATGTAAATAACTCAAAAGAATTTTTTGATATGAGATAATTGGGAAATTAATATTGAAATTATATATATAATACCATATATGAAATGAGGGGAGTTTGGGAAAACTTTACAATGAACATCCAGTTACAAAAAAATGCTCAAATAATAGATAAGGATTCACCAACAAAGAACACATTGGATCACACTAACTAAATATATAATGTACATATGCACAAACAACATTGTTTGTACCATAATAGAATAATATAATATAATAATTATCCACCATGTATTGATATTAATCTATGCTCCAATATAACTTTACACAAGGACAAAAAGGGTCCATATATAGGAAAAACATGAGGTGATCAAGAGTTTATTATAGGTTGAGTGAAATGTGGGATATGGTCATTCCTCACATTATAACTAACCTCTATCACACGTGTGAGGATATAAATATGATTTAAATAAATTTTTGCAAAAAATAAATCACACCTTGGTAATATGTCGGCTAAGCTAAAATTCATATCAAGTGTGAAAATGACACACAGGATCAACCCACACTTCAAACACACCCACCATTGTGTTTGGATTTTTTTATAAGCACATGATAGGGTTTGCATCTCATACTTTATTTCCCATATTACATTTTTAGGGCATAGTTTCCCTTATCTATATTTTTCTATTGATTACTCACCAAATATTAGGTATAGAACAAATGGTCCTCATCGGGTCCACTTTATGCACACTATGATGTTTTTGTCCAATCCACTCTTCATGAGGATATTTAATGACACAAAAGTCCTAAACACTTTATAAATTATGATATACCTAACAATAATTGATTTAAATATGTGTGTCTTGACACATATTTTGATTATTCTTGACATGCATTCTTTATGCACATAGTACCACAACACATGTAAGCATCCCCATTTATAATCTATATTGATTTACGATAGATCTTAAATTAGTTATGGAGAAATAATCAAAAAAAAATTCATGGTCTCTACTGGTATGTATCCAATACCATTTAGTTTCATATTCCACACATTACTCATTTTGCCCAATAGTACTGCCTTTTCTTTGGAGTAACTTTATTTGATAGTGCTAACATGTTTTAGAGAAACTCACAATTTTTTATTTTTTTTTTGTGATAGATAGATAGTATCCATTTTTGGAGCTATTATAGTGTATATAATGTCCTTCTTACGTTCATTTTAATTTTTAGATATATTTTAATCTAATAAAATATAAATTTATATTAGGGGTTTTCTTTACACAACCTAGTCTGCCTTCATGTGTGTATGCCTTATTCTGACCACCATTTTTTTATATCATTTTTCAGTATCTCTCATTAATATTGGGGATATCCCTCTTTCATATACTATTTATGTATTATTCAATGCCTTGGTAGCCTCCTTTTAGTAAACATTTTCTTTTGTACCTATATTTTATCAAAGCTTTGTGTTTGAGTAGGGGATTTTATCATTGTATCAATTTTAGCATTGCTAATTAGTTTCCACAACATCCTACATGTGTCTATTATGTGTTCATCACTGAAGACATGTGTTATTGCTATGTCAAAATTAAAATTGATTCATTACTCTTGATTCTATTTTGTCAAAAGCAAATCTATAATTAAACTCGTACTTTCATTATAAATTGACCACCTCATTTATATATTGAAATTATTTTTACAAAGCAAATCTAGAATTAAGATCTTACTTTCATTATATGTTGACCACCTAACTTATATATTGAAATTATTTTTAAAAATAAATAATATTATTATTTATTATCAAATGCTTGAGTTTTCTATCATTAATGTAAGGCCACATTTAAGAGTTTCTTTATTATCCCCCACTATTAAAAAATAGTGTTAGATTTGTGTCACCATGCACCCTAAAATTGATATAAAAAATGGGAGGCCAAGTTTCCCATCCCACTTTCAACTATTTTTAGGCAAGATATAGATTAAGTGAAAAATAAAAAAGTGTTAAAACTTTGATAAATTGAGAAATTAAGATGGCCTATATACTATACAAAATATTATGGGTCAAAATGTACTGGAGGAAAACTAATATGAGGGAAATGGAAGAGTTAATTTGAAGAAAAATAAGGATAGTCTTACTAAAGGATATGTTGAGAATATTTTTTGTTTAAGGAATGAAATAGACATGCAATAAGTGGAATGGGAAGAAAAATTCTATGAAAAACATCAGAGATAAAATTATAAATGAATGTAAATTTTTTTCATATTAAAAACAAAAACAAACTTTTAAAAAACATTGTCAAAAATATTTGATAAAATATTATTTTCATTAAAAAATCAAAAATAAAAAAAAATAAGAGAAAAAAATGTGCATAAACTATAAAAACAAACCATAAACAAAATAAAAAGCAAAAACCATAAGAAATCCTTGACATAAAATGAAAAAAATGAAAAAAAATTAAAAAATTAAAAAAATTAAAAAAAAACTAAGAAAAACCAAACAAATTTTTTTAACAAAATTTTTATACAAAATAAATTTTTTTGGTCATGAAAAAACACAAATCCTAGAAAAATTATTTAGAAAAAATCCTAGGGTAAAAAACATGTTGAAACAAAAAGAAGCTTAGTGAAAAAAAAGTTTAGACGCAAGGAAAATCTTGGTAAAAAATAAGCATAAAAACTATGAAACCCTAAGCAATTTTCAATATGCATGGCAAAAACAAAATTATAAACATATTATTTTCCTTATTTACTATTTTTTAAATATCACGCACATAAAAACAAGTAACCCCATGATAATAATTCAATTTTTTTGAAAATGATATTTTAAAATGTAGGTTGTAATGTAATTAGTGTTCATCAAATCATTACACAAGATATAAACAAGGAGTACTACACCCTTGAGTATCATCCCTTCATATACCTCAATATAAACATATTATTTTCCTTATTTGATATTTAGATGTATACTACATATGTGATGTGCTTTAATGATTTGAAAATGGCAAGGTCCCTAAAATGACTCACTCTATTTCTCTTGCTTTAATAAATTCATGGAGTAAACATTTTATTCTATTTAATTATATTTTATTTATGTTCCATAAATTATTGGGTTTTAAATTGAGCATATAAGTGATGATCCTCAACTTTGTTTCCTTCCTTGTCCCCCATCAATCTATTGGTTGTAAATTAAAATGATACTAGACAACCCTACGAAACTTTTATGAGGTGTTTCATTTATTGTTAAGAAATGATATATATTCTTCACCTAATTTAAATTAGGACAAACTTGTTAGGAATTACTAGTATTTTTGTTATTAATAATTTGGGTAATTATATCATCAATGATAATATGATAGTATTTTTTAAGTGAGGTGGTTGTAAACAACTTACATATATAACTCGATATAAAATGAGTTGTTATAACAACTCTTATATTATTAATGAGTATTTAATTGATCTATGTTAAGCTTCTTATATCGTAGGAAGAATATTAAACTTTATATATGTAGTAAACTATGAATATGGAAGTGTAATTAAGAATGAACTATTATTGAGTACAAAACGAATGAGAGTTTGTTTAATGTTATAATCTGTGTTTGACTCTTCCAATTATTATGAATGATTTCAGAGCAATCTATTCAACAAGATTGAAGGTTTAAATTCTAGTTTGCCTTAAGAATTTATTGAGCTTGTCTTCCCCTAGATAATGTCTATTATTTAACATGACTGCCATTTATTTTAATACTCTACCATTTGGTTTGAATCTTCTTCTTCAGTCTCATGTCCACCTTTGAATCTGTTAGAAATTCAAGTGTATTGGAGTTAATTTCTCCACTCCTCATGCAAGCAATCAGTGAGTAAATTGCAGTTGAGCAATCAGTTAGTAAATTGATAGTAAGCAATCAATTAGTTACCAAACAGTTAGTTAGAGTGTTAGTTTGCAGGTAAAGACTAAAATTAGTCTTGAGTTTATTTTATAATTATTGTATGGATTCAAATATATTTAAAGACACTTGGGCACACATTGTAAGCAAGGAAAATTGAAGATCAATAGAATCTCTTTCTTTCAAGAAATTGTTGTAGCAATTGTTCAGTTCTTATTTTGTATGCTCTCTATATTTTGACAAATTGGTATCAAAGCCTAGTAAGGATTCGTGCAACAGAAGCACAAGGAGAAGTAGAGATTACAGAAGTGCACAGTCAGCAAAAGCATGCAGCAGCCACAGTCAGAGAATGAAGGGTGGCCAATAGGGAGCACAAAGACTGACATCGATCGACTCCCAGACCGACATCGGTAATATAACTGACGTCGGTAGTATTAGTGACCAACATCAGTAGTTTAACTGATGTCAGCAATATTAGTGACTCACATCGATAGTTTAACCGATGTCGGTAGTATCAGATCACTGACTGTGATAGTTTAACAGTCATCGATGACTGTGTGTCAGAAACAGTGACCAAAAAGCCATTCCAGTGTGATAAATGGCAGTGAACAATAGTATTTCATAGCCTCAAATTTCCAATTTCAATGGTAAGAACTATGATTTCTAGGCAATTAAGATGAGAACTTTATTTTGCTCACAAGATGTATGGGATTTGGTAGAAAGTGGTTTTGTAGAACCGCAGGATGAGGTAGGCCATCTGGCCTTAAATCGAGCACAAAAGGATGAGCTCAAAGAGAATAATAAGAAATATGAAAAAGCTTTATTTCTCATCCAACAGGCATTGGATGAATCTATATTTTGCAGAGTTGCAGCAACAACGAGATCCACAGAGGCATGGAAAATCTTGGAAACTACCTATAGAGGTAATACAAAGGTAAAAATTGCTAAATTGCAATCTCTTAAGAGAACTTTTGAAAATTTGCAAATGAATGATTCAGATTCAATAGATTAGTTTATGGGTCAAGTTTTGAATATAGTGAATCAAATTAGATCTAATGCAAAAACTATGACGGATCAGAAGATCATAGAGAAAATACTCAGATGTTTACCCAGTAAATTTGATGCAATAGTGGTAGCCATTGAAGAAACCAAGGATTTTGAGCAATTATCTGTAGATGAATTAATGGGTTCTTTGTTAACACATGAATCCAGAATGAATAGGAATAATACTTCTCTTGAGAATGCCTTTAAGTCACAAGTATCAGTTGGTAGAGGAAGAGGAAGAGCCAAGTCAAGATTCAAAGGAAGAGGTAGAGGCAGATATGGAAGGAATAATTTAGATGAAGGTGAGAACAGTAATCAAAACTACAGTAGTAGAGGATGTGGTGACAATCACTTTCAGCAGGGTTCACAGAGGTTTGAAAAATCTAATGTTCAATGTTATTACTGCAAGAAATATGGTCATTATGCAAATGACTATAGAAATAAACAAGAATATGTGTACAACCAGAATGCTAATTACACAGGTGAATTTAGTTCTAATCCTGGAAGCTTATTTCTTACTTGTAATATTACTCAAGAAAAAGCTAGTGATATTTGGTTTTTAGATAGTGGATGCAGTAATCATATGACAGGAAATAAAGAATTTTTTGCTAGTCTTGATGATTCTATAAAATCAGAAGTGAAATTAGGAAATGATATCATAGTAGATGTCATGGGTAAAGGTGTCATAAATGTTTTGGCTAAGAATGGTGAAATAAGGTTTATACCTGATGTTTATTTTGTACCTAGACTAAAACATAATATTTTGAGTGTTGGTCAGTTAGTACAGAAAAGTTACAAAATATCCTTTATGGATAATGCTTGCACAATATTGGAAAAGCTTCCAAGTGACAAGTTGATAGGAAAAGTGGAGATGACAAAGAATCAAATGTTCCCTCTTCATATTCAGTGCATCCAAGGAGAAGAGGAAGCACACTTCAAATCCATGCAGCTAGACCAATCATGGTTATGGCACTTAAGGTATGGACATTTACATTTTGGTGGTTTAAATTTGTTACAGAAAGAAAATATGGTGAAGGGTTTACCACCAATAGAATAGCCAAAAAAGTCATGTGACAGTTGTCTTCTAGCAAAACAACATAGAGAGAGTTTTCCAATAGGAGGCTCATATAGAGCTAAGGTAATATTGGAGTTTGTCCATAGTGATTTATTTGGACCAATGCAAACTCCATCATTTAGAGGTAGTACTTATTTTCTAACCTTCATTGATGACTTTAGCAGAAAGACTTGGATCTACTTTCTCAAAAATAAATCTGAAGCCTTTGGAAAGTTTAAAGAATTCAAGGCAATGGTTGAAAAGTAGAGTGGCCGTTATATCAATGTACTCAGATCAGATAGAGGAGGTGAATATATGTCTAATCAATTTCAAGATTTTTGTAGATATCATGGAATCAAAAGACAATTGACTACAAGATAAACACCACAGCAAAATGGTGTAGCAGAAAGAAAGAACAGAACAATCGTGGAGATGGCAAGAAGCATGTTGAAAGTCAAACACTTGTCAAATGAATATTGGGCAAAAGCAGTAGCATGTGCAATGTATATCCTGAACAGAAGCCCAACAAAGAGTGTCAGAGATCGAATTCCACAAGAAGCGTGGAGTGGTAAGAAATGTAGTTTATATCATTTCAGAACTTTTGGTTGTGTTGCATATTCTCTTATACCATCTAAATTGAGAAAGAAACTTGATGATAGAGGTGAGAAATGCATTTTTATTGGCTATAGTGAAGAGTCCAAAGCTTATTAGCTGTATGAACCAATTACAAAGCAAGTGATTATTAGCAGAGATGTTGAATTCAAGAAAGAAGAAGCATGGGATGGTAGCACCATCACAGTTGGAACACCAATTCCATAGATTGAATAAGAAGTTTCTAAAGAACAAAATTTGCAAGGTGGATAATCCTCTCTACAAGTAGGCACAAGCACTCTAGTAAAGACACCTAGGAGGGTTCAACAAGGTGAATCATCTAGTCATGCATGTCACCCTACTCCAAATTCACAAGTAAGTGATGAATCAGATCCAACTCTCGCTACTTTAAGAGCAAGATTTAAAGATAAGAAAATGAGAAATTTGAATGAGATTTATAATCAAGAAGAAGAGAAATTAGATTTGGTTTCAAATTTTGCTCTTTTCACTCATGACCCTATGTATTATGAAGAAGTAGTTAATGAGGAACATTGGCTAAACGCAATGGATGAAGAGTAGAATGCTATTGAAAGAAATTAGACATGGGATCTAACTAATTTACCTGAAGGTAAGGATTTTATTGGAGTTAAATGGGTTTATAAGACTAAATTTGATGCAGATGGAAATGTTGAAAAACACAAGCCAAGGTTAGTAGCAAAAGGTTTTGCACAAGAACATGGAGTTGACTATAATGAAACATTTACAGTAGTTGCTAGACTGGATACTGTAAGAATGGTTTTAGCAATAGCTACTCAAAATAATTGGTATGTATATCAAATTGATGTAAAATTAGCTTTCTTGAATGGTTTTCTAGATGAAAAAGTATATGTGAAATAGCGCACAGGTTATGAAGTACAAGGACATGAAGAAAGAGTTTACAGATTGAAGAAGGCTCTTTATGGTCTTAAGCAAGTAGCAAGAGCATGGTATAGTAGGATTGATTCTTATATGATAAACAATGGCTTCAGCAGAAGTGATAGTGAGCCTACTTTGTACACAAAAATCAACAAAGAAGGTTAGATTTTAATTGTGTGTTTATATGTTGATGATTTGATTTTTACTTTTAAATCAACAATGAAGAAAGAATTTGAAATGACAGATTTGGGATTAATGAAGCATTTTTTTGGGAATAGAAGTTGAACAATTAAAGAAAGGAATTTTTATCTGTCAAAAAAAAAATGCAAAGGATGTGTTAAAGAGATTTAAGATGTTGAATTGTAAACCAGCACCTACACCAATTGCTACAATGACTAAACATAGCAAAGAAGACCAAGGGTCTAATGTTGATTCTACAATATTCAAGAGACTAGTTGGCAGTTTGATGTATCTTATAGCTACTAGACCAGATATCAGTTATGGGGTTAGTTTAATGTCAAGATTCATGGAGTCACCGAAAGAATCACATTGGCAAGTTCGAAAAAAGATATTAAGATATGTGGCAGGAACTACAGATTATCAAATTTTACATTCCACAACTAACAATTTTAGTTTGATTGGTTTTACAGATAGTGATTTTGTAGGTAGCGTTGATGATAGGAAAAGTACTTTTGGATATGCCTTTCTTTTAGGCATAGGTGTGGTCACATGGGCATCCAAAAAGCAACCTATAGTGATACTTTTATCAGCTGAAGCAGAGTATTTTACAGCCACATCAGCAGCATGTCAAGAAACTTAGATGAGAAGAATACTGAAAGATTTATTACAAGCATAGAAAGAGTCAATACCAATCTTCTGTGATAACAAATTAGCAATTGCTTTATCTAAAAATCATGTGTTTCACAAGAGGAGCAAGCACATTGATACAAGATTTCACTTTATCAGAGAATTAGTGAACAATGGAGAAATCCATCTGGACTTCTGCAGATCTGAAGATCAATTAGTAGATATATTTACAAAGGCATTACCAAAAGAGACCTTTGATTATTTGAGACAAAATTTAGGCATAGTAAATGCTAAAATTGTAAGTGGTAGAAATTAAGGGGGAGTGTTAGAAACTCAAGTGTATTCGAGTTAATTTCTCCACTCCTCATGCAACCAATCAGTTAGTAAACTACAGTTTTGCAATCAGTTAGTAAACTGATAGTAAGCAATCAGTTAGTTAGCAAACAGTTAGTTAGAGAGTTAGTTTGGATGTAAAGACTAAAATTAGTCTTGAGTTTATTTTCTAATTATTGTATGGATTCAAATCTATTTAAAGCCGCTTGGGCGCACATTGTAAGCAAGGAAAATTGAAGATCAATAGAATCTCTTTCTTTCAAAAAATTGCTATAACAATTGTTCAGTTCTTGTTTTGTATGCTCTCTATATTCTGACAGAATCTATATTATATCCATCATTTGTCTGTGTTTTCATTGATGAGCTATGTTTGAGTCTTGGTTTGTTCATTGGTTTGTTCATGGGCAATAATTTATCATATTTAGATCTAATGTTTGTTCGTGACCTTTGATAGCATTCAGTCCTTTTTCATCGGTCTCATTTATCCTAACCATGTACCATATAGACCAGATCGTTTCTATTGTCAAATGGTTCAACATTTCCTACACCGACAGAGTGTGTGACTGCCATGAGCATAAAAAGTCTACGTACATCTAAGACACGACCCACAATTACAACTCAAGGCACTTGTGTGGTTTGTGATAAATCAGTACGTAGCTTCGTCAGTGTATTTGAGCAAACTGAATGCAAAATTAGATCTTTGTTGTAAATTGAATTTACTTCCAACGCCAAGCTCGATTCGACTACATTCAGTTTTATGTTTTGTAACACCAAACAGACTTCTTTTGTAAAGCTTGAATGTCGCATGGACCTTGGGAATCCCGCCCTCTACATAAATGATAAAAAACAAATATAAATATTTCAAATTGGAATACAGAATATAACTAGTCTACTACAATATATTGAGTGAAAGAAAAAAATCCTGAACACGTTTCCAAAGTCGATTACTCATTTAGTACGACATTTGTTCAAAACGTTTGAATATAGGGAATAAATTATGGCGGATGATTTGTGGACGCCAAACGAGTTCGTTTAAAGATTAACCATTGTTTTAGACCTTCACAGCAAACCCTAAATTTAGTTTATACTACAAGAATTAATGTGGATGTATTTATAAAGTGCAGCATAATGTTTAAAACCTAAATAATAGCATATTCATATCATAGTAGATGGCATCATTATATTAGTGCATTTGTAGGATCATTTACAATTCGTATGATTTTATTTAAAATTATAATTTATATTATAATATTTCATGTTTATAGAATGTTAATTTATTTTTTATTTATTAATTTCTTTTTATTTGTAAAAAGTAAATTTATTATTTATTTTGAATTATTTTTTATTATATAATTTTTTTATGCATACTATTTTTTTTGTAAATTTTTTATATATATTTTAATTTATTTATATTTTATTTAGTAGGTTCTGATCAATTTTGAGTATTAATAAAGAGTTTAATAAATAATTGGTATTTAAAAATTGTGTTAATATTTTACTTTTATCACTGTTATATATGTAGTCCATTAATTAGTAAAATAATTATTGATGATTAAATTTAAATAGTAACAAGTATTTACACAAAATTAAATTTATTTTTCAAATTTAAATTGATATATAATTCTCAATAAATAATATTGCATTTCATATTGGTTGACAATCTTCATTAATTTTTTTTATCTATCTACACAATCTCATTGATACATTGAATTAAATGAAACAAGCACAAAATACAACATACGATTTAAATTATTATGCTAAATTTATATTACAAATTTACATGCAAATTCATGCACAAAAAAGTCTCAATACAAAGGTAGAAATTAACTACTACTCATATTTACATATTTTGGTGGAGTTTACAAAAATATACAAAGCAAAGGACAATTCACTAAAAAAACAAAAAGGTCATTTATAATTTCTATTCTTTTGACTTCACAATCTACTTCTTGAAAATGACTTTTGTGAAGAATAATATTTATTTTTATCTATTTCTATTCCTTAATTATAATTTAATTCATGCAACATCTCCATGTCACAAGTTTTAATTGTCCTTCTTACCTTAAAAAGAGTTCATATAGATATTTTCATTGCCTCATTTGAAATCTTAAAACTATTAAAAATATTAAAACATTTTGATTTATCAATAGTATTTATTTGTTAGATTTATATTATACTCTCTTTATGCTTACAATGTATATAAATAAGTCAATAACATCTATTTTTCTTATATACAAATTGTACTACCATCACTTTAGGATTATAATGTTATATATTTTTTAACAAATAAAGCACTTTTCATATTTTCTCACATTCACAATTTTTGTAAAAAATTGGTTTCACTTATTTAATTCTAACACCTCAATTTCAATGACACAACCATCAAAATAACATACTATTCAAGATAATTATTCAAGATAATTACAGGTACTAACTACTATCCAACCCATGTTATTATTAACATCTTCATATGAATCTTTATTCAAATTTTAGATTTCATTTCTTTATATCAAATTTTATTTAATAGTTATTTATACCTTATTATTAGTATCTGTATGGTTTCAAAATAGCACGACATTTTCAGTCGTGGAGATTATCATAAAGTTTGGATAATTTCTTAAGTGTGTCAATTGTTTACATTCAATAGGTTGGGTAAGAGTCATTTATTAAAGTTAGGGTCTGTTTTTAGATGTTATAATAAATAATTTTTTAAAGTTAGTATCAATATATTATTATAATAGTATTAAAATTTGAAATAAATAAAGTTTATAATATTACTTTTTAAAAGTCTCCTTAGTAGTTAAAAAGTTAAAAATATATTATTTGTAAATGGATACATTTTGATTATAAATTAACATTTTAAATCAAACATTTTACAATATATAAGGTTGAATTATAAGTATAATGTGAAAATATTTTAACTTGATATTATAATTTATTAAGTATCATATTTTGGAGGATAGAAATAATGAAAGTTGAAAGTCACATAACCTCCACCAACTTTCATTACCTCCATATTCCAAAATATACTATTTACTTGTCAAATTATATATCAAAGTTAATTTTTTTTTACATTATATTGATATTTTTTCTCCTTATCTATTATGAGACTAAAATAACAATAGTATCAAGTCTTGAGCACGTGACAAGTGATAAAGTATATAAACAATCAAATTGAAATATTAAAATATGTATAGGGAAAATAATTTTTATTTTAAATATTTATTTAAATTTATTAATTAATTTATGTTATAAATATTTTTCAAAAAGTTTAAATCAATTTAATTCTTAATTTTGTTATATATATGAGCTTAAATATAGATTGACGATTACTGGGAATTAAAATATAGACTTATTCAAATGTTTTATAGTTTATATTTGAAAAAATGGTTACATTTAATATAATTTAAAAATTATTGAAATATTTATAGTAGAAACACTTAAGAGGATGTGTGGATGTGTGTATATATATAAGAAAGACAACATAATTTATTTGAAATTTTTTTTTTCAATTATTTATATATTTATAAAATAGATAATGTGTATGAGAAATATAAAGATCAAATATATGAGGAGAGAGTAACACACCGACATTTAAAAACATATATAAGTTATATAAAAATATTATGCAAATAATAAAATAAAAATGATACAATTCATGTTAATGATAATTAAAAAATAATAATGTAAAAAATATTATAATTTATTTAAATAAATGAAATGTTTTTTTTTTTAAATTTTAACATCAATACAAGGTTCAAAATTATCGGTAAAACCCTCCCAGCTCGAGTAAATCAATAACTCGACATCTATAAAAGTGAGTATAACAAAATATTTTTTAAAAAAATTTAGCTTATTTTAAAATATATAGTTTATAGAAATTAATTCATACTTTCATATCCTACCATTTATTTAATTTTCAAGAGAAGCAATACAATTGTCAATGTAGCAATAGCTGGAAGCCCATATATGCAACATTGATGCATTTAATAAATGATCACATTTTAAGACAATTGTTTTTTTTGTAAGACATTACTTTTTATTTATTAATACTTTATTGTATAATTTCAATTAAATATTTATAAAGAAAATAAATTTGAATATTTTAAAAATTATTAAATAATAGTTTCAATTGAATATACCATCCATTATAGAGTATAATCTTTATTTTGAAGAGTTGAATGATGATAATAATCTAGAATATAGATACAACAACCACATATTATATGGAGTGGATTACAATATAAATAGTATAAGAAATGAGCTCATAAATTATGATATTGTTATGGTGTTCATAGATGGACATGATGATCAATTTAAAAAAATGATGGATTATTGCCATAGTTTTAAAATAATTTTTATTTTGAGTTCATATTTGTGTATTTTAAATGAGATTTTTTTCCTTGTCTTCAATATTATATTTTTATTAATTTTTTTTTGGGTAAAATTTTTATATATAATTTGAAAATATTTTATTATATTTTTAAAAAGTATTATTTTCTCTCAAGTTTTAATGTTTTGTATCTTAAGATTTTAATATTTTTAAAAAATAAAAGTAGTGAATGATTGGTTTGATTTGTGAAGTTGTTTGATTCTAAAGAGTTTATTAAAGAACAATTTTTGCTACTAGAATAATCCAATACTTGAAAAAGGATAAAATAAGGATTGTAACTCATACCATTTTAATATAAAACAATGATCAATTAAAAAGAAAAAAATAAGTAAATAAAATAATTATAATATTTTATTTTAGAGTGATTAACTTTATTTATAGATATATTATTTTCTTTCAAATTTTAATATTTTTATAAAATCATAAAAAATAATTATAAATATAAAAAATAACTTCAAAATGTAAATTTATATATTTTCATAGTTAATATGTACACACAAACCAAACCAAACCAAAAAAATAAATAAATATGATTATGTAAAATTTCAAATAATTATATTAAATTTAATCTTGTAATATAATTACTTTATTTTTAATATTTTAATGGCACAAATAAGAAAATTGAGATTAGTCACATTTTTATCACAAAATGTAAACAAATGTTATAGATTTTTGTTTCACAAAGCATTAGAAAAGGTCGATTTGGAATGTAAATATAAGCTTACCTATGGCATAATCTACACTTCTTGTAATAGTTTGATAGTGGTTTTACCTCTTAGTGGTAATTTTGGTTGTGTATCCTTTGGATATTATGTTTCATTGTTCCTTGATTATTGTATTTCTCACATTCACATGGTTGTTTTGTGTATTTATAAGGTTCTAATTTTAATTCTATAATTATATAAATACACAAGTATTTTATACATTTTTAAATTATCAATGATATTTATGAAACATATATAACATTGTAATTACAAGAAAATATATATATATATATATATATATATATATATATATATATATATATAAAAGAATAATTCATCTATATTTGTAACCAAAAAAAAAATTAGTAAAAGAACATATAAAATATATGATTTGATTGCATCTCCTAAAATACAAATAAAGGTTGAGATATCATATATAAAAATATAATTATTAACATAGATAAGTATTGAGTGAAACCATGTCATTATTGGATGTGATAACTAATGCATACCCTATAAAACAAAATACAATTTTTTTTTAATCTTTGTAAATTTTCATGGAGTGGAATGAGAGATATTTTTAGTAATTTCAGGCATCTATTTATATATCTAGTACTCGTTTATGTAAAGATGCTGAAAAAAATGGATTTTCGTAAGTTTAAATGTAATGAAACCTATGCAACCACTATATGAGCATAACCTCCACTATTTGGTAGATTATTAGTATTGGAGCAATTTGATACTAGTCTATCATAATCAAGGTGATTTAATGCTAGGCTAGGTTTCCATATTACTATATTTATTTTGGGTTATCTATTTCACTATTTAAAGCATTATATGAGATCAAATACAAACATTGTCAATGTACATTTGTGTTTGAGATTAGATACGCATTTCCAAACACATTTTATCAATCTACAATATTTCTATGAACTTACATTCAATCCGATTTAGGCATGTAGGATCTCTTTATTGACTATTTTAATCTATTTACTTTGGATTTAACCTTGTACATTTTTTTAGTGGTTAATTTATTATTATTTATTTTTAATAACCTTTACACTCATATAAATGAAATATGAACTATATATTATAATATAAATACAATATTCATTTTTAGTAGAAAAGAATAACTCCACAATCATTTGCCACTTTGAGGGGGTTACCTTATTATCAGAGTATTTAATTATAATTGATTTATATTTTATTTAGATAAATTACAATGGCCTACATCCCTCTATTTATACTATTCTTATGTATTCAAATCTTCCATTCTATGCATGTGGGATTATTATTACTATTCATTACAATTTACTGTTGTTGATTCTAAAACTCTTCTACCCCCAATATATAATATATACCCCTATATATGTATATTACATTCCATCCCCTTTGACATGTTTCATCCTCAAAACATGCTAAGAATTATATATCAAAAGTATGTACAAGACTAGATAGAGGCATGTCCATTCATTTTTTTCTCCTTCCACTTCTTCCTCCTGTACTTAGATATGTACATAAACGTGGTAAAATTGATTAATCTAATATTTGGTAGAAGTGCAGAGAGATCAATGTATGAAATAACCTTAACTAGAAACATTATAGTTAAAACGTTATATTTAGTAACTAATATTTAAAACTTGATGATCTTGTCTTCAAAGCTAGATCACAGGTGCCCAAAATAGTTGACTTAGTGAACCAATGGAGATTACATGACATCCCCCTTAGAATTATTATTTCCAAACATTATGTTTGGATTAGATAGTTGTGCCAAATAATTAATCAAGTGGTTGGAGCACTGATTTAAAACATGGGATCTTTCATTTTCAGTGTGGGTGCTTTTATTGTTGGCATGGGTGCATCTAGAACTCGCTATGATGTATCCACATGTGAAGCAATCTCAACCAAGTGATGAAAATCAACATACTAGTCTCAAAAAGAATCCTCTAATTCTATCCATAAAATTTTTTCCATCTAAGATTATTTAACTATAGGAAATAATTCCATATACCATTCGCTATAGTTATTCTCCAAATCCAACCATGAATTGATTTCTTCACCATATTTTGTGGTTATATAGAATTGAAGTTCAATTATATCTTAAATAGCATTCATATTGCTTAATGAATGTATTACTCTTGATAAAATATAAAGCTCCATGACATTTGTTTTTGAATACAAGTAGTTTGAATAAAAATAGTCAGATGTTTTGAGATTAAAAAAAATGAAAATATGCACTTCTTAGGCTTTCTCCATGAATCTCCCAAATGTGCCGAAAATAAAAACACTCACCAAAATACATCTAAAATTTTAACAAATTACACTACCAACACCAACTTCCTGAAAACATTCTCTCAAACTCAATTGTAGACTACTCTCACACACAAACACAAACCATATAATGAAACTAAATATCTCCTCAAAAATAAATAAATATATTTTCTATCCACTTTCTAATCACTAGGTTCCTATTAAGGCAAGGTGAGAACATATGATAAACAAAACTATAAACACTTAATTGCATAAACTCCTACTAAAACAAGAAAAAAATACATGGAAATGGCCATGGAAAGAGCTTTAATACCAAATGTTAAGAACCTCTACACTCATATGAATGAAATACTAACTATATTGACATATAAATACAATATTCCTTTTTGATGGTAAGGAATAACTCTTTAATCTCTTCACACTTCAAGGGGGATACCTCCTTATAAGAGTATTTCATTATAATTGATTTATATTTTATTTGGATGTCTTACAATGGCCTATTCCCCTCTATTTATACTATTATAATCTACCCAACTCTTTATTCTCTTGCATGTAGTATTAAACTATTATTCCTTATTATACATTACTATTCATTGTTCTACTATTTATGCTACTAATCTACCCCTCACTAGGTTTATTACATTTACCATTGAGTGTTACAACTATAAAATAGTATCCAATTTGATTATTGGTAGGTAATTAATTATGTTGCATCCAAATAATTTTTTCAAAACATTATTAAGCTAGG
The DNA here is from genome assembly GCA_037957365.1 of Torreya grandis. NCBI lineage: Eukaryota > Viridiplantae > Streptophyta > Pinopsida > Cupressales > Taxaceae > Torreya > Torreya grandis. The sequence continues at coordinate 31,313 of JARHVA010010597.1, forward strand.
TTTTCTTGTTATGAAAAGATAATGAAACCCCTTAAGTTAGACCAATGTAGTTTTAAATCTTCCCTTGAGGAGTGAGAAGAATATGTGTCCACCTTATTATCCCTCCTCATTATCTTACGACCTCACAAATCTATGTTTATCAAGCTTCTCAATCATTGGTTAATGTACCTATTATTCAAACACCATTAGTTTTATATCACACCCCTTGATGATGATGCAATCCACTTGGAAGAGGCAATAACTCTTCCAATGAAGAAACTAGAGATAAACAGTATTTTATCTTGTGAGGAGATTTTTTTCCCAAACTAGCACAATTTAGTGGGAACCTAATTTGTATTTATTGAGTTAAGAGAAGACATAAATTATGGTCACTTATAACTACTCTTGAAAGAATAACCAAAAATAATTTAATGTCATGAAATGTTCTAGGACTCATGCATTCTTCTCAAAAATTTGTGTGTTTTAATTATCAATAGCTAGGCAATTTATATTTTATATATCTATAAGAAGTTTATATTTTAGGGACCTTTCTTCTTGATACTAATATTAGATCCATTTCTCTTGACTTGTATCTCATTTTCACTTCCCACAAACATGGATGTAATGATGCTAGTATTTAAGTTCCTATGAAAATTTCCCCCACGGTTTATGCCTTGGGTGAAAATCCATCACATCAAGATATTTGGGATCTATTTTACATCAATGATCAGTCACTTGGGGTTCTCAACATATACATTGCTAATTTTAACCCTAAAATAATGGGGTTATGGTTATGAGTTTATGAAATTCTACATTACTTCACTTGTATGATTTGTGGAAAATTTTATATGTTTGAAAGGACTACAAACAAATTGGTGCCCTCCTTAAGAAATGGTGCATGAAATAATGTGAATCCTTTTTTAATTTCAAAAACCATTGGGGTTTGGTAGACCCATGTGTCTAGTTAAGTGATTTAAATAATTCACCTTGGCTCACTTGGGCCAACTATTATGTTAACCCTAATAGTGTTTTTCAATGGTTAGACCATTTCATCCTTTCTAAACAACCTATGCTCTCTTTTTATCTTTTTTTTAGAAAGCTATCATTACCCATCTAAAATTCCTCATATCAGACCAAGTTGCATCACATATAGATATGAGTGGAATGATTACAACTTCAGCATGCCACATGATCAATTCTTTCTCAACACTTCCCTCCTCTGCCATGAAGGCACCATTTGTCTCATTGTGAGAGTATGGAATCTTCTTCCATGTTTCTCTATACCAATAACTTAGTTGAATAGTATAATTAGGCAATCACTTGCACTACCACCTTCCTTTGTCACTATGGCAAAATTTTTGACCAAGTTCAAAAATGTGTTGATGGTGTTGTGATCAAATATTTATAAAGGACCTCCTCTCTTATTCAACAAAACTCCTTTAACATGCAGTTACAATCCATGGTTGCCACTCTAAATCATCAAATAAAAGTTATAGATATCCATGCAACCAGAGAGACTCATATTTGTGCTCAGCTACATTGTCTTAAAGTGGGTGGTTAGTCCCCTAAATATTTTTTCAAATCCATCTAGGCCATGTAATCCAAATATCAAATCAAATCCATTAAGCTTGCTCAAAATATTTTTAGTAGATTGCGTGAAACCTCCTCAGTCTTTTTTTATCATTACAAGATAGCGATCCAAACCCAAAGATATTTGACATAAAAGGTGCATGTTCTACAAGAACATAAAGATCTAGTGTCTCATAAGCTTAACAATGATTAAAAAAAAATAAAAAAATCTATTATTCCCCTCTAACTCTAGAGGAGATAGTCCATGTAGTACAATGCATGGGCAATGAAAATTCCATGAGTATTGACAGTTTCCCTTGTGTATTTTATAATTTTACCTATCACTTTATAGGACCTAACCTGTTACAAGTCTATATATATCACAAATGCTATTTGTAGACTTGTAACAGGTCAGGTCCTATAAAGTGATAGGTAAATTTATAAAATACACAAGGGAAACCATCAATTCTCATGGAATTTTCATTGCCCATGCATTGTACTACATGGACTACATATAAAATACACTATATATATATATATATATATATATATATATATATATATATATATTTTATAAGTCTACCAATCACTTTACAGGACCTGACCTATTACAAGTCTACAGATAATATCACAAATATTATCTGTAGACTTGTAATAGGTCAGGTCCTGTAAAGTGATTGGTAGACTTATAAAATATATATATATATATATATATATATATATATATATATATATATATATATATATATATATATATATATATATATATATATATATATATATATATATATATATATATATATATATATATATATATATATATATATATATATATATATAGGTGATCTCATCAATAGGTGTATTGTTAAATTAATTTTCAAGGTCAAAGACATAAAACTTATTACTAGTTGGCATCCAATAACCCTCAATGTGTCATATAAAATACAGACCAAATCCCTTGCAAACTATCTCCATTTCATCCTATCTACCATCATTAAACAAGATCATATTGGATTCATTAATAAGGGCTCCATTTCAAACAATTTGATTATTTTTTGAGAGGGAACAAAATAGGCATGGAATCTTGATAGCATACTATTTTCCTTAAACTAGAATTTTAGAAGGCATATGATATAAGTGAGTGGACATTCATATTATCCATTCTCCATGCCCTAGGATTTGGTTAATTTTTCATCTTAACCATTCAAAATTTGTTTTAAAAATCCCCAGCATGCCTCACTATCAATGGGCTTGAATCAAACAACTTTGGATTATTATGATCCATCATATAAGGTTTCCTTTTGGCTCTATATCTATATTCTTTGTCTATTAATTATTTTCATATTTTTCTTGCTCACATGGTGGAGACAGAGGGCTCGTCAATGGCATTTATATTCTTGATCACTCTTCTCATCTCAAAAAAGGGAACTTTAAATATGATAACCCTTCTCACTCTCTAGGACTAATAAGATTTTGTTAAAAGAGGCATTGAAGTACCTTAATATTTTTTATAAATCCTCTATCTTTAATCTTCTATGGGTTAAAACCCAATGCTTTAGGTAAATCATGATGCATTATCTAGAATGGTTTAAGAAATATAACTAGAAATGGATCCACAAATGTCAGTGATTTAAATTTATTGACATCCGATTTATTTTTGATATTTATCCCTCCATGTTGTCACAATATGTCATTGATGGAAAGTGTTCAAAAAATTGGATCATTGGATCAAGAAACATCTATCATTGGCTAGAAAATTTCCATTTTTTTTAGAGATCTTGGTCATCATCCTAGTTTACTACTCTTCCTATTGGGCCCACTTTAAAGCTTCATATAAAAATTTGGCCAAATTTGTTATAGATTTTGTATGGGCTAATACTAAACGTAACTCTTCGATAACACAAAGTTCCACACGATATTTGTCATCTTCATGATAAAGCTAGTATGTATACCATTGACATCTAGATATAAAGTATTTCTATCTGTTTTGAGTGGGTAGTTCAAGTAATCTAAGGTAATGGGGCCAAAAAAATTCTTTAATGATAATGCATTACCTCTAGCTCACCATATGGTGAATTCAATTGGGAAAATGTTGCATTTCACACCCTAATTGTTACAATTTCTCCCATCAAAATTGAATGATATTTTTGATTAAAATCTTTAGGAAAGTATTTGAATGTATCAAACCATATCCCAAATGAGTAGTTTATGGTTCCCAAAATGGCTTGTATTTCAAGGACCAAAACATTTCATGGTCTCCTATTACAACCAATCTAAATCCTCTCTTAGTATAATTGTTAGGTATGAAAGGTTTGAGGATCTTTAGAAAAGGGGTTAATAAAGGTAAGGTTATGATTAACTACTATGATTTAGCTCCTTGTACTCTATTAAAACAAAAAAATAAGTTAATCAATTTTAGCTTACCTGTCGTTTTACACATCAAAAAAATGATGCCCGATGTCATGCTACATAAATTTGGTTTACAGTATCCACACACTTGGTGGAAAGACTAGGAATGGAACTATGATGCACAGTTTAATAACTACTTTTCATGTCTCCTATATCAAATTATGATCCCATTCTATTCATCCCTTGATAAGTTAAATAGATAATAGAATTTGAATTTGACACTTAGGATCTGGATTGCAAGACATAATACAATTTGGGATGCGAAGCTTCAACCCAAACTCATCAACTTTCTTTGGTGCCTATTTGACCAAGGCCTTCATCTTAGGGATCATCTCCTTTATATTTGCATTACTCAATGTTATTATTCTTCTTGTTCAAGACTAGATTCCCTAAAGCATGCATTTAAAACTTTCCCCAAATCCTAATCTTCTTGGCACTAGATGCACAACCTCTTTCAATGCTTTCACCCAAAACCATTTTCTTGGTAAATGGCCTTCTTCACAGATAATGTTGAGTGGCTAATATATATAGATTTTATATGGAATTTTTTCATGGCTATAATATTATATTAATTGTGGAAAGTTAGAAACTTAATATTTTGTAACAATGAACAATGAAAAATGATCTTATCTCTTTTATGTTAATGACATGGTGGTTATAATCTCTTCAACATCTATGCAGTTACAAACACGAACAGAGAAGGTGGATTTGAAATTCCAACACTTGCAAGAGCTTCTCAACCACTAGGGGAGTGCTACTTGCACCATGAGTCACATCGCCCTAGACCTTTAACACATGAATCTCCTCTTTTAGTGCCCTGTCACTAGAGAAGCCATTTCTATAGTCACAATCACTTCTCCACTCCTAGTGGGGGGAGTGGGGCAGGTGAAAAGGGGGGAAGGAGGATAGGAGTCGAATCTATTGCCATCACGTGATAGATTTATTGTTGGTTTGTTCTAGTGGAGTTCCTTTTTACACGTAAATGATCAAGTTGGTAATGTTGTTCAACGACCCTCTGATTTAGGTATTAATATATCTTTAGCTCCCTAGATCTTATTACAATAGCTAAGTGGCACCGAATACTCTTTTTATTGAACCTTCTTCTTAAAATGCCTAGCATTTCAGAGCCTAATGATTACCGTTATGTTTCAATAATAAATAGCAAACAACAATCTACATGTCTAGTTATGGTTTGTGATAAATTCTTAAACGCAAAAACACGGACCTCAAAGTTCTTAAACAAACTTAATTATTAAGGTTAGCCCTCCCGAACTTTTTCAACCATTTGCCCATTGGATTTTTTGAATTTGTTTGAAAACTCAACGGTTCTGCCTAATGTCAAGTATTTGATAATAAAGCCTATCCATGTGTTTTCTGAATTTTAATATTAATAGACACGAACGAAGGGAAGTATCAAAATATAAGTTAAATAAATTGAATATATATAAATATGAATATATTGAATTTTAAGGTATTTATGAATAGTTATTTAAATCCAGTTAACACATATTTCTGTTCCTCAGACTTGTATTTGGATTACGTCTTGCAGAGAAATTATCTTGTCTGCGTTCTGACTCCTTCGTTCATCATATTCATAATCAATCAATCAATCACATTCATATATATATAAAAGCGATAAAATAATCAAAATAGAAAGGCAACATGAGGAATCTAAATTTCTAAGAGGCCTCTTTATCGTTTGCCTCTTATCATTTTTGCAGGGGCAAACAAGTGTTGTATATATAAAATTGGAAATAAAAATTGAGAAGATTAAAATGCAAACCAATAATAATATAATACATAATATATTGTATATTAAAGTTAATGGAAGTATAAATTTTATATTTAAATAGAATATTTTGATAAAAAATATTAATTAATTTAGTAAAAGAGATTTTAAATTTCATAATTTTTATCAATTTTGATTGTTTTAAGTCAAACAATAAAAAATATTATGAAAAATAATTGCTCAATATCTAAATTATTCTTTAGTTATATTTAACAAATCTTTCGAAACACATATAAAAATATTCACTCCTTTATATATAAAATAATAGTGTTAAAAACATTCTGAAAATGTTTAACATCTTTCAATTCAATTTAAATATTTATATCCAATCCATAAATTATAAGGTAATTAGAACGTTCAATTTTTTATAAAGATAATGTGGTTTTTATAAAAACTTAAAAGGAAAAAAAAAACTTTTTGTTAAGATAATTTGAATTATTTTTTTAAGAAGTGACCTACTATTATACTCTCTTTAGATATTTGATAATATCATCGTATAGTTAACTTAGTATCACTAACTATCCTAAAAAGGAACATGGGGAGCTCAAATTGAGGTATCCTAGACCGTGGTAGTTCTCAAAACCATTCTAAAACTACATTAAGCTTCAACCCACGTTATTATAGATTAGTTTTTCATTGCGGCCATCATTGTTCTTGTCCTCTTCAATACGCTAACAAGTCTGCCCACCTAGCATTTTGTATTTCATCAACTTGATTTTAATAATAATAATAACAAAACATAAAGAAAATGAGAAGACAAAAATATGTAGGAATCTTTATTTCATTTTGTCGCTTCTACATAGAGAGGGTACACATGGACGAGTCAAATGAAGCTCTACCTAAATTTACAATTAAATTTATAATCTCTTTTACTTAAAGTTGACTTTTTTAATATAATTTTATATTTATAAAATTTTATTACTTTAAATTAATATTTTCTAATAAATAATTACAATAATATTAAAACTAATAAAATTGATGAGAATAATTGAAAATGTAAATTGAAATATATTTATTTATAAACTTAAAATATCATTATTTTTTTTAAAATATAAATTTTAAATTAAAAAGTGTTTTTCAATGTCAAACTTGATAACTTTTCAGCCTTAAAAATGTCAGTGGAAATTAACAGATCACTCGCAGTCTTTTTTACAAAATATGATTTTCATATTAAATCTTAAATTCCCTCATAATGAAATATAATTAAGAACAATAAAATGGGTAAGACCCTTAAATTTAGGTTTAAAGAGATATTTTATTTCTTAGATTATTAGCTATGACTCAATCCAAACATTACATATTGATTTTAAATTAATTGAAAAATATAAAAATATTAATCATTCTTTTGCAAATAAAATTAAAAAAAACTAATGTCAAAACTAATTATTAATATTTAATATATAATAAGAATTGTACTTTTAGAATAAATCATATCACCATATTGTATTTTGATTCATCTATTCATCTAAAATATTTTAATGGTTTTTATAAATATCTTTATAAATATTTTTTTATTAAAATTTATATTAAATCATATAAAATATAATTGTAATAGGCTAACAATTCATTGAATTTTATTAGCATCTAATTATATATAGTTAAATGTGCTAACATCTAATTATATATAATTAGTGAATATATTTGAACTTTTTTTTATAATATTTAAAAATTGAAATAATTTTATGTACATATTTGTATTGAAACATTTATCTATCATTATCTAAAAAGGTATTTTCATCAATTTTTGCATCAATTTTCTTCGAATTTTTTGTAACTATATTGATAACACTTTTCTTAATATAATAAGATGTATGAAGAGGAAAAATTTATAGACAATGTAAGGATGATGAACAATTATAATATTTGTGAGACTACCAAAAATTTTACACTATTTTTATTGAATAAATAGTTATTTCAAATAACTATACAAAAGATTATAGTTAGATATAACTAATGAAATAATCAATTAGAAACAATGTCAATATTTTATTTTTGATGTGAAACAAGTTTTTCTTATTATTTGTAAAGAATGGGGTGGGAAAAAGGTCAATATTTTATTCTTCATCTTAAGCAAGTTCATCTTATTATTTGTTACTAAAAATATATATGAGATAGAAAATGGTCCTCTACTTCCTCATCCCCTACCGAAAATTAAATTGTGGGGAATGGAATGAAATGGTGTCTCAATTTTTATAAAATAAAATATTATTAAAATATTTTTTAAATATTTAAAAATCTGAAAAAAATCATTATAAAATATTGGAATAAAAGCTACAAATTTTTTGAAAGTAAATATTTAAATTTTTGATCAAGTTCATAAGGTAGTTCGATTAATAAGGTAATAATAGATAACATAAGTGGAAGAAACTAGTACATTTTCTTAAAATTTATATTAGCCATAATGAATGATGGCATATTCCCTTCCAATGTTGAGTATACTCATGATATTTTCTTTAAATAATTGGCACGAAAGACCCCCATAAAGAGACCATCATATAATTAGACAAGATAAAATATTTAATTTATGAATATCATTATCTAAATTATTATTTGTTTATAAATGAAAAGAATACAAAAATTATTTCAACCTAGTCAAGGATGTGAAAAAAGTAGATATGATGTTTACTTAATCAGATAATTTTATTGGTATAAAATGCATGGTATGGGATGTCTTGTTAAATTCGTTTTTACCTTTAAGAAAGGTCTTCAAGCTTCTTAACCCAATTGACATAATGGGATAACTTTTAGGTTGTGAGTGACCAATAATGGAAGTAAGCCTCTAGAGAGGTTCGGTTCCCTTAATCAATCACTTCGATCTTCACCTAAATTAATTCTTGAAAATAAAAAGAGGAAAAATCTTATACTACTATCACTAATTATGGGGTGTTTCTCTAAAATTTAATAGCTCAACTTGCTTGGACACACACAGAAAGATCTCAAAGAGCACTCGCACATACACAACTCACAAGTCACTAATGAATCTTAGCCATAGGTATGTTTTAGAAAGGACACAACTTATAACCATACCTATAAAGACGACCACTTATCTTAAGAAGCTCAAATAGCATTCATCATAACTATGAATTACATAAACTGTAACCTATAGATGATCAAGTTTATTTCATAAAGTTGCACAAAATTAAACATAATTCAGGGATATGATGCAATTATCACAAGATTACATCAATAATTTATTAATTGAACATTATAAATAGCATATGATAAACTAAATACACTTCTTTATTTCTTGTAAATGGTTCTTTTAAGTCTAAAAATTTTCAAGGGTGAGCCACAACCAGCTAGTGGTATCTCATAACTTTAAATTAACTAGTATATATAATGAAAAGAACATATTTTAACATTTTAGGATTTAGAAAAATGTAAATCGTATGTTGTTAAAGTGCCAATTATAGTAAATCATGGTATAAATATGTAGTAAATAAAGCCACTATTTTGTATTAGAATTGACTTAATTTAACCTCTCTAAAAAGAACTATATATAATTTAAATAAGAACTTGGCTTGAAAATTATTAAAACACGAGATCTGAAAGATGTAAAATAAGATAGAGGCTTGTTTGGGTGTCACAAATAGGATTCTGATATCAAGACACCTCATGAATAATAACTCCCTAATTAGACAGTAGCACCATGTGATGCTAGTCCCTATTTTGGTAGTAGTGTCCTCTGTGTAGAATTGTTTTGAGCTTCTAAGTACAACTATGTCCAGGTCTATCAAGCCTGTTCTTATGTGGACATGCTTTGGATCTTTGTAGATTACATATTTTTACAATTTTATGTGTAAACCTTAATTTTCCATTTTATTATGGCATAAGTTTGATATAGATAGTAAAGTGTATTGTTAGTGGGGTAGGCCAAACATCCACAACACCTTGATCTAATGAGAGTTACCTATACACAAATACTTTAAAGAGGGATAAATCATGATTTACTTCTCACCACCTAAGTGTTGGTGTAAGTACAAGTGAAGATAGTATTAAGGTCAGCTCGAGTGATTTAAATATGCTTGAGATTGGATATATGAGTAATCTAATTTGAGTAATGGTGTAGACGGTTCTATGTAGAAGTAGGGTAGAATAAGAATTGATAATCTTGATTGTTCACAACTTATTTTGAGTTTATATATGTAATTTGGATTTTATTTACATCCAGTGGTTAGAGGGCTAAATTCCATTTATATATATATTATTATTTCACTTGTGTATATCTTAAAAGAGATCTAGACTTATCCTAGGTGGTCTTAAATTTGAATAGATATCCATTAGTGAAAAAATGATGAAAAGTATAGTATCACCAAAATTGGGACACTTGAGGCACGTGGTTTTAATGTCCCTATTATGGCACTATTTCCCAAGTAGAAATCCCTAAGGCTCGAAGGGCCAAGTTGCAAAATGAGGGTCTAAGACTACTTTTTGGATGTTCAGGGATGCATGTGGTCCTCATAAAATCTGGGTAAGGGTAAAAATAGGCCCTAAGATAGGTCTATGGATAACCTAGGGATAGGTGGTCTCAATTAACACTCTTCGCACTCAAGTGTCATTTTTAACTGATTACATTTCCCCTCCCCCCTCCCCCCACCATTCTATAAATGTAACAAAGCAAAATGACTAGGATAAAGGAAAACGAAGCATACTTTGACTTGCCTAAGAGGTGAAACGCATGAATATAGATTTTAGTGTGTGAAGCATGATTCAGAGCATGTGCCTCAAATGAAATGTGCCAAGATGAGTCCTTACTAAAAGAGGTATCAAAGTCAAATAAAAAACTAAGTAAAGAGATAAAACTACATAAAGAGATAAGAGAGAGGAAAGGAATGAATACACATAACTACATATGAAAACTAATGCATAAACTTAGTGATAACATGTGTGTATGTGTGTAGTGATCAATTAATGAATAAATTGGATTGAGAAGATGACTTGCTCAATCCCCATGTGTGGGTGGCTTAATAAGTCACTCTAGTCTTTAATCCATCATTTCCCACCCTTGCTTGGTAGATCATGAGCTATGAATATCTTGGATTGGACTGATGGTGTGTCCAATAGTATAATGTAGGTGGTTGAGGAAATCAAGTAGAATATGAATCTATTACTATCTCTCCATCTGTAGTATATGCATCTAAAACTAAAACTACATGATGAACTAGAAATATGTAAAATTGAAGATGTGTAACTAGATATGTCAACTTTGTAACCACTTAATTATATTACAAGGCTCTAGGCCACTTAGGAATGCCAACCACTATAGATGGATTAAGGCATGAATCTAGTCTGTATCCTAGAACATTGGTTTCTGATGTGTACAATGTAGAGAATGACATGGAGTTTGTCATTTCACATGATCAACTTACATATAAGGTAACATACATATATAATGTGCCACACATATGCACCCAAATCTAATAATTAATAATGTGGATTTTAGACTAAGTTTTAATAATATGTATCTAAGTATCTGAACTAAAATAGTAATGATAATGCCGTATGTGATGCCCCTAATCTGAATAAATTAGTATAAATTTGAGATAAATTGAGTGAAAACTGATAAACTCTAATTGAAGTATGCAAACCTAGACTATACCTACTATAATTTTATGGCCAATATATAAATTTTAAAAATTAAAGATACTGAATAGTAATGACATATCTTAGGACGTAGTTCCATTAGGCACTAGTGTCCCCATTTAGGTGCTAATGTCTAATTATTCCAATTTTTCTACAATTATAACTGATATCTATGTCACTATTTACCACAATGTTCTCCTAAGTCTGATTTCTATATTCTAAGCTTGTGTATTGAAAATTATACTCTGAATGCATTTAGATAACCTGATCTCTATAACAAACTCATGTGAATAAACCCTCTATTTATGGGTGTTGTTGAACATGTGATATAACTATAATTAAAATAAATAGCTCTACATAATGTTTGTTAGCCATAGCATATATGATATATGAATATTGAATCAATATAATGTGTATACATAACATCAAAATGTAACATAATATGATCATAAGTGTGTAATGTGTGATGTATGTTAGGTCTAACATTCACAAGGCTATAAATATAGATATAACAATGTATGTGAACAAAAAATCTGAGTAAAAACTAAGTAGGTACCTAGGAGGATGGGGCATTATGTCCATCAAGGCACCCAAGTAAGAAGGGAAGATGCATGAGGTCCTTCATGAAATGTAAAAATGGAGTGTGTAAAAATCAAGTGATAAGTGTCATGTCTATGATGCATATAAAAAATCATACATACAACACACATGAAGCACACAATGTAGGCCAAGGAACCATAATACAAGGTGCATGGGCACATGTCACTATAACTTACGAAGAAAGACATACAAAGACATGTTTAAATGTCTACATATAAAAACATCAATAAAATTGACTTAGATCTACATGGAAATACATGCTCAAGTGTCCACATACACAATCATGAAGGCACACACAAGGACATGTGGATATGTATAAAATATAAATATAATCAAAAGAAGTTACGTAGAGCCATAAAGCAATGCCATAATTAAATGTCATGGATAAAAGAAGCATTGATACACAATCAAGTCTAAACTAGGAAAGCTAGATATGAAAGTATGCATGAATGTGTGGTGAAAATCAATGTATGAGTTGAGATGTACATATGTTGAGTCTAAGGTAGTACTAGCTAGAAAAAAGATATGAGTAGGTGTATCATGATTAATATCAAGATATAGAAATGATAAATATGTGATGTAGAGTTTTAAATATGTAATACGGTAATCAAAATTGTTTATAGTATGCCCCTAAATAGGTGAATGTGTCTAATGAAGAACTGGAGTATTTGTGTGTATGCCTTTAATTGGTAGATAGTAATGAATCTTAATTGGTGTAGTGGAGCTGAGTCTAATAGTAATCTGCAAGTAGTTGATAATAATAAGTGAAGTATCTATGTATGATAAAACTAATGATACAAAGATAGATAGAATATGTAGTGTCTGGAAAATATAAGAGATTTAAACATGGGAATGCATACAAATTTTTTAGAGTAAATTTATGAATAGTTTTTTATTTTGACATATTATATTATTTTTGTATCTTATAGATATAAGCTATGTATAAGCAACATGAAAATGAAACTATATACAAGGAGTGATAAGTAATTAAGGTATGTATAATAAGGGAGTAATAATACTAATTGGTGAGTGTCATGGGAGAATCACTATCAACGTGTTATGTGTTAAATAAAGGAATAGTGATTTTGCATGTTGTATGAAAAGGTAACTAAGGTGCCATAACTAGCTATACTAAATGATCTATAATTTGAATTTATTATTAAGTGGTGACAATAATCCATGAAACTAACTATGGTGTCTTGTGAGCTATAGGGGTCTTGGGGACATGTCTGATATAAGATATTATATTTGGCACAAGTTCCCTATGCTGAGAACCTGAGATTTCAATAATATTTACCTCAAAATAAAATTAATAGAGGGAGTCCCTCTATAGTTTGAAACATATCTCTAGCATAAGGTTCTCTCTAATACTGGTCTTTGTGGGAGATTATTCATACATGGTAACACTATAAGAGTAGACATCACCTATACTTATGGATCAACTAAACTATATGTTATATTGATAGGAACTATGCTCAAAACTACAACTAGTAACTATAGTGTGACTATATGTGGGACATATAGAAGATAATCATATGAAATACCCTCAACTTTGATCACCTAATTTGTATTCATCTATTTGAGGCATCTATGCAAAGTGGATAGTATGTCTTGTAGTTATTGTATCCATGACCTACCCAATAACATGTCAAATATGCCTACACTAGGTACTACTAATAATCAATTTACCACATGTGATAGTCTAGGTTTTAGTTGAATTGTAGTCTTCCCAATGGACCTATTAACATGGCCACCAAAACCATGATTAACTATGTTGATAGGATAAATATCATGATCTAAATACAAAAAATGTTGTGCAAGTTTAATAGTGCACATGTTAATACTTGACCCATTATCAACCATAACACTCTAAATAGGATGACGATCTATGTAGGCTTATAAAAAGAGTGTATATAAATGTGAAGCATCATCAATAATAACTTTCATTGAGAAAGTGATGGGTGGCCTACGTACAATTATAGTATGATACACACTGATGACATTTTATAGGGGTTGTGCATATTTTTTAGTATTGTGATATGATGTCAGCGTTCGATGTCCCTAATACCTATAGTGAAAACCTAATTTTACCCCTACCTCATTTTTTTTATGCTTTATAATTGGATCCAAGAATAATTTCAATTCCTTAGATTTTATTTATTGAACTTTGGGTGCCTATGTGGGTATGCCATCATCAATTATGTTGGCCTCTATCAAATCTTGTATATTATGTTTTAAGTTGATGCATCAATTTATAGTATGGTCCATTTCCCTATGATGGTCATGTAATGCATTAAAATCATAGTTTTTTGGAATAAGTCATGTCATATAGACCTTTTTGATGGGAGTTAGGGATATGACATTACATTCTAGGATTTTTTTAAAAACATGTGCTACAGACTTTGGAGGGTTGGTGAAAACACTCCATAGAGGAGCTAATAAATTTTGGAAAGGATATTGATCTAAATATGTATTAATTGTGGCCTTTAGATCATTCTTATTTTCAATTACCATTACTTTGTATGGAGGCTTAATAAAACTCTTAGTAGTTGATTCTGATCCACTTGTGTATTATAGTTTACCCATAGAGATGAGTTTGACTTTCCTTTCTATCAGTATGTGGCATAAATCTATGAAGGTTAAAAACTTATTCAGTAAGATAGCTTCATGTAATGCTTATATTAGGATCTATTTAAATACGTCTTGGAGCTTTATATCTATGATGGGGCTAGTCATCTTTGCCAAAATAGATTTATATCATAAGACTTATTATGTAATAAGCTCATTAGATTTTTGCTTCAATTTTACTAATTAAACATATGATACCTTATTAGTGATGTTAATTGAGAAATGTGTTAAAAACATACCCACCAATCAATTGAATGAGGTGATAGATTGATTCGATAGATTGTAGAACCATGGTAAGATATTAGCCTCTATATTAGGTGGTAACAAGTTAGTGAAGATCTAATCATCATGTACATATTCCAAACATGTTGTGTGGAAATCTCAAAGATGGTGGTTTAGATCACCCTTACGATCATACAATGTAAACTTAGGTGCCACAAATTCATATAAAAAAAGAGTTATCTCTATGTGATGTGCCAAAGGTGTATGTAAAAAAACATGAGAATCAAAGTCATGTGATGGCCTAGTGGATCCCTATTCTGTATGTAAAACCTTAGCTTATAGAGACTAAATCTCATGCATAATGGATTGTACATCTGGAGAGGAACAACTAACCATAGGAGGTGTAGCTACCACTAAAGGTAGTTGAGTTTATACCACTAAAGTTTAATGAGTTAAGAGAGGTTATTATATAAGCTAAGTTGGCCACAAAGTAGGTGTAACAATTTTGTTATCTAGGGGAGTAGATGATTGACCACTATTTTATTTATTATTTATTTCAATTATGGATTTTAAAATTTATGCATGATCATGGGGTTGATCCTAAACTCTCTCTAAATCTCTATATAATCTCAACCTTATTGAATATAAGATTATCATTATTAAGTAGGTGGAGAGTGTCTCGATTCCCATCTTGTATATCATCTCGATCTTGATTTTATTACTTATATTTGGATTCATCATCATTGAAATACGCATACTTAAGGTGTGAAGGATCAATGATTGTAGTTTTAATAGGACCTTTGTCCATGGTATAAGATCGAATGGGAAGAATCTAAGTATGCGCAATAGGATTGACACTAAACTTAGCACTTATTCTTAAGGGAAGAGAGATAGATTTTTTAGATGGAATATAATAAAAAAGTGAAATAGGGATACTAAAATAGAATATATGAAATATGAAAATCTTAACATAGCCAATGAAATAGGAAAAGGAAGGATACAAACCTTATTAGCATCTAGGGTTAGGGTTTGAATAATATTCAAATTAATATAGTTTTACTAAATATTTTAACATTTTAGGACTTAAAATAATGTAAATCCTATGTTGTGAAAGGGTTGAGTATAGTAAATTGAGATAGAAATATGTAATAAGTACAGTGACTGATATGTAATAAAATTGACCTAATTCAACCTTTTTATATATAGAAATAAATATTATAGATAAGAACTTAGCTAGAAAATAATTTAAATAGGAAATATGGAAACTTAAAACTAAGATAGAGGATGGTCTAAGTGTCACAAATAAGATCTAGGTGTTAAAACCCCTCTAGGATAGTTGTTCCATGTGGCTATAGTGTATGTCCTTTATGAAAAATTGTTCAAATCTTTCAAGTGCACTTGTGTCTAGGTCTATCAAGTATATTCCTATGTGTATTAGTTTTGGTTATCTATAAATGCCCTGTTTCGATTGGTTTTATGTGTGAACCTTAGTTTTCCATGTTACTAAGGCATCCAATTGATAAAAGTAGTAGATTTTGTTGTTAGTGGTGTAGTTTAGACATAATCAACATCCAACTATGATGAGAATTCACTACATTCCAATACTCCGAAGAGAGATCAAGCCCACTATATTTATCCCCACTTATGTTTTAGTATAAGTGAAAGTGAAGATAGTGTGATTGTTTACTTGAGTTATTTTAATGTGATTGAAACCATAAATGTAAATAAATTGAGAATAGGAATGTTGTAGATGGTTGTATGCAAAATTAGGGAAGAATATTGATTGATATTCTTGATTATGCATAACTTATTCCAAGTTTTTATCTGTAGTTTGCATCTAATTTCTATCTAGTTTTTAAGGGATAAAAGTCATGTATGTATATTGTTATGGTGCTTGTGCATATCTTCAAATAGGTCTAGGCTAACCTTAGGTGGTCTTAGATTTGAAAAGATATCCACTGGTGGTAAAAGGAGGGAAATGACACTAACACCAAAATTGGAACATTGGCACCATGTAGCGCTAATGTTATTATTATGGTGCTAGTGTCCACATGGAAGAACCTAAGGTACAAAGGGCTTGGATGTCAAAATGAGGATCTATGCCTATTTTTGGATGTCTACAGATGTTTTTGGCCCACATAAAAGCTAGATAACTATGAAAATAGGACTTAAGATTTGTCTAGGGCTAATCTATGGATATGTGGTCTGACGTAACACTCTTAACACTCAAGTGTCATTTTTAGGTGATTAAAAAACCTTTAGTGCGGAGACATGCATGCAATCTCATGATCAATGCCCTCATTAAGGATAAAAACTAAAACATAACTAAAGTTCAACTTCAGTCCACATATTCTTCAGCTCTGCAACTTTACATAATGAATTTCCTCTTCATCCTCAACCAACTCCTCAATTTTTTCATGACGAAACTCCACTTTGTTAGGGGTATGTAAGTACTTGTTTGATTTGACCTTTTCTCCTTGATTTTTACATAGAGGGAAGAGATGATCTTGTTGAGCTTATTAAGGTCTCGTTTAGAATGGAAATTATGATGGTCAACTTTATCTCTTCTTGGTACTCTTATAATTAGACCTAAGCTCCTCACATGGATTATGTGAATCATTGTAATTATATAGCCTACTCATAAATTTGACATGTTAACAAGAAAAATGGGTTGTTAAATTTATGCTAACTAATGCCAACATAAATTCAAGCAAACTCTTCAGTGGTGGATTCTATTGATGTGTCAACATTAGGCTCATTCATGGATTTTCTACTTATATGGGTCTACTCTCATAAGACCCAAGTACTTGGAATTTTTTTAGAAACTTAAACCTACTGTATACTCTCCTAATATCTTATTTTTATTGATTACATGTTCTTTATGATATGTACTTAGGTCCTACCACCTCTATGTGGCTCCATATTGCTCTTACATTACATGACCAAAGGTTTTAGTGCAAATATAATTTTTATCTACGTAGTGAAGTGAGATTTCACCACATGGCATCATCTCAGTCACCCACTACTCCAACACTACTTTTTTATGTGGATTAGCTTAAGGTTGTGGAGTGGAAGGATTATGATATGTGGTTCTATTTTGATCACCCACTCACTTGGGGATCTGACATCTCCATGTGTTGTGAAAAAATATCCAAGAAATCAAAATAATAATATTATGCCATGCGAAACCATCTAATTAATGCACTAGCACTGATGGTTTTATAATATACAAATAGTTTGGAGACTTTAGATGATCAAGACTACAACATGTAGAAGCATCCCTCTTGCTTGTATGCCTGGGGATTTGCTGACATCATTGCCTTGCCAAGAAACTTATGGAAAATCTAGTAATCCTTTTAAAATAATTTTTATGTGGCTTGGGACTATATGGAGATTGATTCATGGCACTAGGGGAGCTTGAAGATAAATGGCTAAATCTCACTGAGCAGAAAATTCAATCATGGCTATTAGCAAACATGAAGGATCAACTATGTCTTTTTGTTACTTTAAAAGCATTTGAAAGGGCTTAGAATGACAGTGATATTGAAACATGTAATAAAATAAAATTCAAAATAAATGGATAAGTACTACTAAAAAACAAAACATGTATCCATCAAGACATCACTGGGGTCCCATCAAATTTTATCTCTTTGCTACCTAAAGATGCCGCTAGGAAAAAACCCCCAAAATGGTTATGTATTTTTCTATTCAACTCCTAAAAACTCTAGGAGTTATTTGTATTCATCAACAAGGATAAAAGGGAGGATAATATGACTATAACATGTTTTTGAATCTCTTTAAAACATCTAAGTGTTGAAACTTATCTAGACATAACCAAAACACCTGATTCTAAAATTGTAAGATAGTTGTAACCTATTTGGCTGGCCAGTAAATAACTAAACTAAGAATTACTTAAAAATAATTTGAAAATATTCTCAAGGTTTATCTATAATATATCCCATAATTTTATCAAAGATTTATGATCTCACTTAGACACCATTCTATCTGCCCTAAAGCTCACATTATTACCTACTTAAATCTTACTCCCTAAGCCAATTATGAAATTAAAATGCCTCCAACAAAAGACAGAATAAAACATTCAAACTATGTGAAAGGTACTCAGAGGAATATAAAAATGACTAAAACTAATTTAAATGTGCATGCAATAACTTGGGGAAAAGAAAATATCTAAAATAATGTGCTACATTCCTATAAGGAAAGTGAAATCCAAACACTACTATGTACAAGATGGCATTTCACCTCAAAAACATTGCTTGGGAAATAGCTCATTGACTGGGATTGATAGATCTTCCCCATTCAATTTTGATAATTGAAAATCATTATGTGATCTCCATATGTAAATTACATAAGGACCACTCCATATTGTGTCAAATTTAGTGTACTTTCCTAGTTTTCTCTATCCTCATCCCATTGAAGGACAAAAGATCCTTCTTGAAAATCTCTTGCTATTGCTTTATTGTCAAAATACCCTTTCACTTGGGCTTGATGAAGATCTATTTTAGGCATGGCTTGGTATCTTAGTTATTCTAACTCTATTATACGTTCGTATCTTAATTCAATGGTTCTAACTTCCATCATCTCAAGATGATTTATGAGCTCCAAGGCTAGTAATTTAAAGGATATTGGTAATCTCAACTCTTTACCATATACAAGCTTGTACGGTGAGTTTCCAATAGACCTTTTGGGATATTGTTATTACCCCATAAGGATGATTTTAACTTTGTGTTCCAACCCTATTATTATCATCCAAAGTTCTTTTTATGATCTTTAGATGGTTATTATCTATGGATTTGACAATTCCATTACCTTGAGGATAGTAATTTGAAGATGTGCTCAAGTGAATTCCATTTTTTACATCCCACTCAGTTATTTTGGTATTAGGAATTACCAACACATTATCTTGTATGATGGTATAAGGGACTCCAAAATTGGTTATAATCCCCTCATAAAAGCCAATAATATTGGCCGTATTTGCCTCTTTCAAAATAATTACCTCAGTCTACTTGGTAAAGTAATCTATTGCAGTTAGTATGCATTTGTGTCCATTACTCTTATGATGTCCAATCCTTATTACATAAATGGCTTCTGAACTGAAATGGGGTGAATAGGAAGGGATACAAGCTTATATTTTCCTACACATAAGGTAGATTTCTTGTATTTCTTGACCCATACATATGAATCATTAAAGATAGAAATCTAATAGTAGACACTTTCATGATTTTGAGAGATGTATTTTTTGGAGCATAATGCCCTCCTAAAAATCAATCATGGAACTCATCTTGTATTCTATCAATCTTAAATATCTCTACACACATTATAAAAACACCATTAATGTCTCTTTTAAATATCACACCATGAATGAGGACAAAGGTAATAGATTAAATTCTAAAATAACTTATTTTTATCCTATCAAAACCTTTAGGGAGCATACCAATATCCAAGTAATGGATAATCTCTTGTGTTCAACTTGTAGGAGATGAAGATGCAACCACATGCAACTCATCTTGGAGTTCTAAGACAACCTCCTTATTCTCTTCAAAATATGAAGATAAATGTTCACATATCCATTTAAATTTTATTATCTTCGTTAGCTTAGTGTCCACAATATATTCCATCACTTTTTTTATCCAACCAAATCTCTTTTCATTCAAATCTCCACTCAACAAGAAGTCAGTGATACTTGGATGACATACCATAACATAAATATTATTATTTTAAGACATATGTCTAAAATTCTTTTAGACTTATAATAAATAAAATTTATTAATTTTCCACAAAATTATACCTCACCTCATAACCTTTCAAGACTTGGCTAAAAAAGGCAACCAATTGTTCTAACCTTTCATCATTCTATTGGGTTGACCTAACTAAAATAGTTTAAAAAATTACAAATGCATAAAATATAAAATAGTTTGAGAAATCAACATTTCTAAGTGTAGGTGATTGGTAAATGGCTTGTTTAATGGCCTCAAATCTATTATGTCCTTCCTTTATCCATCTAAAATTCTTATTTTTCTTCAACATAGTTTTTAGTGGCTTAGATAAACTTATAAAATCTGAGATAAACCTTCTTACAAATTTGATTTTACCCAAAAAACTTTATAGTCACTTATTTGGTTGAGTGAAAGATAAGGACAAGATGTAGTGCACCCTTTAAATATTAATGGTCAATCATTGATTTGAAACAACATGTTCCAAGAACTTGTCTTTATGGATTGAAAAGACACATTTATTTGGGTTAAGAGAGACCCCAAATCACCTACACCTTTCAAACAATTTCCCAATATGACTCAAATGATCATAATAATTCTTTGAAAACATAGTTATGTCATCTAGATAAACCAAAACTATCTCATTTAGTAAAACTTGAAAGGCCATGTCCATGCTCTCCTAGATGTAACACCTACATTTGACAATCCAAAGGGCATTCTTACATAAACATAGTTTCCTCATTTAGTGGTGAATGTTGTTTTTAATTGGTCTTCTTTTCTTACCAAAATTTGATTATACCAACAATGTCCATCAAGAAGAGAAAAGCACTCAAAACCTACTACCATTTATAGAATTTAGTCGACTGATGGCAAAGGTTAGTAATCCTTCAAAGAAGCCTTTATCAAATTTTTAAAATAAATAGAAAACCTTATTTTTCCATTATTTTTCCTCATAGGAATAAGTTTTGAAACCCATGAGGAATGCTTGATGGGAAAGATGATTCTTCACTCAATCAACTTGGCTAGCTCTTTTCTCATTAAAGATTCCATCTTTGGAATAATAGGCCTTCTCTTTTGTCTTTTCGATTTATCATTAGATTCTTCCTATATAGTCCTTTGAGCCAAAATTTGATCAAACCCTTTGAGTTCACTTTATTAGCAAGTAAAAACATCAATGAACTCTTGGCACAACTCAATAAATGATTCTCTTTCATGTTTTGAACATACCTTTCCATGTTTGAGAAGCTTATCTTTGAAGATAGAAATGCTTTCTTAGTTTTAACCTTTTGTACACATCCTCAATTTCTCTTTCGTCATTTTTTAATCATTATTGAAGATGCTCTCAAGTGTGACAAATCATTTGGGTAGCTTGTTTGGCTTCAATTGTACAATCTGATCTTCATACTATTGTTGTAAGTTATTCTAATTTCTAAACAAGAATTTAACTTCTTCTTGAAGAAAACATGTTATTTGTTTATCATGTTCAAACACTTGATAGCTCAAAAAATTATCTAAGACTGAGGGATTTACCACTATATTGATTTTAAATTAACATTTATCACTTTTGAAATCATTAGGAATGTCAATATGATCTCCTATGGCTGCCAAATGATCATTATGCTTATTTTCCTCTCTTGGGACATGTATGTTGAAAGCTTTAAAGTATTCTATGAGATCACACAACCTATGTTTATATTACTGAAAGAGAATTTTTTTAGCTAAATTTTGACCTATAACCCAATTTACAACCAACTCACAATCACCAAACACTTTTGTGATTTTTTATTCTACATTTATTGTCTACTGGAGACCATGTATGAGTACCTCATACTCATCTACATTGTTAAGTACAATGAAATTAAAATATTATTGAAGATAAGTACCTTCAATTTGATTGATAAATCAGAATCATTACAAGTGCTACTCCATTATTATTTCGTAAGCCATCAAATAATATCTTCCACAATCCTTCATTAGACTCACTTGGCTTGGTTAGAGTTTGTATAGACATTCCTTCTTCGTGCAAAAAATAAATTTCGAAGACTTTTTCTTCAATCAAATTGTAAGGATCATATTGATGGTTTTAACTTGCTCACTCATCAAGGAAAAGGTTAGGAATGCCTTCAACAATAGTTGCTAGATCTTGATCACCTATATTCTCCTTCTCAGTAGGTATAGTATAATTCACATTGATAATGTTTGGCATGTAAGGCTATATATGAAATTTAGAAATAGGTTTTAATTTATTAGTAACCTTAGTACCATACCTTGTTATGAAAAAAAAATATGACATATATGAATATAGGTACCCTCTAATCTTTGTTTTGAAGTCTCTCCACAAGCATAATACAAAATATGGTGGAAAATATACTAACACACCATCTCGATAATAAAAAGACCTATGAAAGTATGCACAGTCAATACAAACCTTTAATTACTTACACTATTTTAGTAGTTATACCATATAATTATATCATTCCTTTTGTGTTTAGCTCATATTTCAAACAAAGATTATCAGCTATCTATTTTCACATAAATATCTTGATAATACCACCATCAACCTGTAACCACCATAATTTGGACAAGCATCCACAAGTACAATCTCTTTTGTTAAACTTTCACGTGAAGGTCTTAGTCATGATTATATCCCTTGTTTGCATGGTCATTTTGAGCCTTCATATCTTCCTTGTGTCTATGTTTTCCTTATTTGTGACACTCCCAGTAGTCATGGGTTACCTTTTCCTAGTCATAATGGAGCTTAACCTATAATCCCTAATTTTTTTATCTATTTTAAGACTTAAGACACTATCATTGCTTTCATAATAGTAGCGACACATGGCACTAGTGTTCACTTATGGCTCAAGTGTCTGATGGGCCCTTTCACTTGTGTTTGGGTCCTAACCCCTCTATGAGCCTTCTCTTATGTTTTTGATCTCTCTTTTATGAATTTTCATCTAATAAACAAGCTATTATATTCAATACAAATATCCTTCTATTTAAAGAGGCTCACAAGGAATTATACTTCTGACACTTACTATTTTGGCAATTATTTAGATGAAATCAATCAATATTATAGCTAAATTATCTTTATACTACTCAGTCTTTACACCTAGACATTTCATGCTTGATCAAATAAGGGCCTAAGAAAAAATAATTCTATCATACTATACAAGTTCATGGTGCACGTTCCCTAAGGGAGAGCCATATGTAATCTGAGACCCCTAGCATTAGGTTTAATGTACACATAAACTAGGACAATAGAGGTTCTTCTCCACATGATCATGACATCCCACAACCTAGTTTATCCATTCCTTTTTATATTTGATCTACTTACTATTTTAGGTGTGTAGATTTTCATTAGGGTTTCAAAGGAGATTTAGCCAAAATAGTGACACAAACAATCCTCCAAGAGACATAGAACCACCAATAGGACATCCAAAACCTCCCTCAACTTCCTTGAAAGTTTAATACAGTCCCTATAATAAGGACATTAGTACTAGAACTATATACTAGCACCACATGGTGCAAGTGTCTTAAAAGGGGTGCTACTATCGTAAGGTAGATATCAACAAAAAATCAAAATATGAAAGATTCCTCTTTGTCTGCTCAATCATTTACTATACCCTAATTCACATAAAACTCTATTGATCTATAGATAAGTTCATTTTCTCCTCTCACTTTCTATTTTGGGAAAGTTCAATTAAATAAATAATTTCTAATTTTATTCTAGATTAGTAACATATTCAGCCATTAAACTACATAGGATTTATACTAGTAAAACAATAAAAGGTTAAAACATTAGGTGAATATGACATATTTTAAATATTATTTAAAACCCTAGTTTTCCTTTGGGTTTACTCTCCATTTTTTTAAATTAAATTAGAGTTACAAGATTCTAATTTTCTAATTTTTTGGCATAACATAGCTAAATTAATTAATCATATATTAGTGTTTCATTTATTTAATGTAATCTAAATTTTTACAACATAATCCTAAATCAAAACCCTAAATAGACTTACCAGTTCTCGATACATATAAATATTAGCAATTGGAGTTTAAATCACAATCCTATTTTCTATTACAAACATTGGTCAAAATTTATCATATTGCACATATACTTATGCTCAATTATATTCTACCTTTTGTGTGTTTGTAATTCATTGTTGAAACTATCTTCTTTGGCAAGTTTAAAATGGCATATAAAAATTATTCTACCTTTGATCCACTTGATGCACTCTTTAATTTATCTCATGATTATGAAAATTAATGGACTAATTTTCAAGATTGTACATTAAAGCATAATAATGACTTCATTTATAATGATGATGAGTATTGTTATAATGATGGATATGAGAATTACTATGGTCATGACAATGAAAATGAGCATGATGATTTATTATATACATAACTTTATATTTCCTCTCACTCTTCTCTTACTCTTAAAAGAGAAACTAACAATATAATGTCAAAAGAACCTCTTATTGGGAGTGATTTATTCCAATGTCATCATAGCTTTCCAACTACTTTTTCTAATTAATTATTTAAATGAAAGCAATAAAAGTGCACTGCACCAAAAGTAAACACTTTTTCATGTTTCAAGTAAAGTAGATAGGAATAATTCATCTTGTTTACCCTTTTCATTTACATTTTAAAAAGCATGTACCAATGATATTACACCATTTTGTTATGCATAAACTAAGGTAGATGAAACTATTTTATCCCCTTCCTTCACATTCTAATCTCAATATGATGATTATTTGGAATAATTTAATAATGTAAACATATTTAACTCTTCTCCTATGTGTCATACTATGCAAAAAGAAAACATCATTGTTACTTCTCGTACCCTTAATTCAAAAATTGAAAGTGATAATCATGCTTGCATTCCACACATAGATATTGAACAAATGCTTTGCATTACATCTACATGTGATGGCACATTACATATTAGTAAAAGGTTAAAATCTTCCCCTTCTCTCTCTCTTAATGAACATACGGATGATACTTCTTTTACTCTTACTTATACAAATGAATTAAATTCTAATTTTGATGAACCATGGGATAATGATGATTATGATGAAGATGACATAGAATATACACCTACTTCTCCTACATTAGTTATCTCTCTTGTTAAACCAAACACAATGTCACACATAAAAGGACACACATGCATGCACACACCCACCCACCCACACACATACACACACATTATTATTCTCAAAATTTACATTTACTTGAGAATAAATTACCTTCTATTCATCTAACATGTGATTCTTCTTTACAACTTAACAATATAAAATATACTAACGAATATCCATTAACCCCGCTTACTATAGTAGAATTTTTTTATCAAAGTAACCTAAATGAGGGTGGTATCTCATTTACCTCTAACTATCACACCTCCAAAGGTTATTCAAAGAAAACCAACCCACTCTAAAAAATATTTCCAATACAATGTAGTAATGGATAAGATAAATAACAAATTCCAAGCATTAAGTTAACCCCTTGATGATTATAATATGCATTCACAAGTGTTAGTTTCTTTGATGCATGTTATGGTTGCTTTGAAACAAAAAGTACACCATGTCACTCTGGAGAATAAAGAATACCAATCTCGAGTTGATATAGAATCTCAACTATAAGGTTACCACACAAATTATTTATACCAGTGCTACCTATATTTTATGGGCATGGAGATCCATACTTGCAACTTTAGGATTATGATAAATCCATGGCCCATATTAAAAATCTTTTGACTCTACTACAACTATTTCCAAAGTCCTTAAATTGAAACACTAGATTGGTTTAAACATGCAATCCCTAGTTGATATCTACACACATATGATGATCTAGAGATAGTATTTCTTAGGAATTTCATACAGAACAAGGGACCTATATTCACTCATGAGAGGTTACCTTCATTATATAAGGGGGAGATAAAGCTAACATTTAAATATATTATAAGGTTCAAATATTATTTGCATCAGTGGAATTATCAACTAACAGATTTAAAAGTATAGTACATTTTTTCTAGAAGCTTAATCTATCCTGTAAAGGAGATATTTGTATATAAAACTTATAAATCATTCTGACATCTATGTAATACAACTATAACATTACAACTAGTATTGGGATTATTAATTTAATAGTTAGATGTTGATTTATCTATGGATCCCTTAGATCCTTAGTCATCTAATATGATACAAGAGCTTACTCCACTTAAAATCAAGAACTAAGTAGAACATAGGCCACTGATAAATATAGTCAATAAGGGCAAAGATCAACTATATAAATCAACCTCTATAGTGAGTATAACATAGTATATACATAGAGGGGTTAGTTTTCAGATAAGGTTAGACCTCATGACATATTTATTACACTAGTAGATAAGGGGATTATAAAACTTCCATATAATCATCATCATTTTCCACACTATTTGTACCAAGTACCACATAGGTCATATTGTAATTTTAATAAGATAAATGGGAATTCAGATGATCATTATTATGTAATTTGAGATTGCATTAACTAGTATGTTACTCAAGGCATCATAGAATTTACATAAGGGGAATCGAGATTTCATTCTCCATACTCTCTTAGATCATAATTATCTATGATAGAGTTATCCTAGTATTTTCCTTTTAAAGAACCATCATTTACTCATCATAATAGCCCTGTGACTTTTAGGACACCTATTAATGAGTAGTCTCATATACCATAATTTCAGTAATGATAGGGACTAATTCATAGAGATTATGCCTCATCTCCATTGCATACACCAATAATGATAGATTGGATAAACTACAAACCTAATGGCAATGTTTCAACTCAAACACCAATAAATATATGGAAATAATTATAGAGATCAGAATGTAGCTCTAGTCTATACACCAATTAAGATACATAGGAATAGCTAAAAATCTAACGGTGTAATTTTAATTCAAACACCAATAAATATATAAAGAAATAATTATAGATAGCATAACACA
Organism: Torreya grandis; assembly: GCA_037957365.1. Lineage (NCBI taxonomy): Eukaryota > Viridiplantae > Streptophyta > Pinopsida > Cupressales > Taxaceae > Torreya > Torreya grandis. Next base: position 58,813 of record JARHVA010010597.1, read on the forward strand.
ACTCCTATTCATACACTGATAAATATATATTCCATAAATCATAAAATGTAGAGTGAAGTTTTCACATGTCATCTAATCATGTTTTTTGAACTAGAGTCTACAATTTTATGCACTAGTAGTGCATCACATGCAGATATAATTTCCACGTCCCCTTCTACATTGAAACATAATGAGAAGTATGGAAATTGGTTCTCCATTCCATCTGGGTTCAGATAGGGCATACCTCCATCACATGTTGTGCACACCTAAATATTACGAAATACCAAGGAAGACCCTATACTAGTAAATATAAAATCCTAATCCACTACACATATGTCAAAACATTCATAAAATACATAAAAATTCAGTAATTTTAATTTAATAGAAACATTCATAATCATATGCAAATATCATCATTTTAATTAATTAAACAATCAAACAATCAAACCATTTAAATAGACATCATCTAAAAGTTTCATTTACCAATACATATAGTGCCATAATAGAACAATAAACATCCATATATAACTCCTAATATAGTTTTAATATAGATATAGTCCATCACTCAATGATGTGGACATGACTACTAGTAGCAACTCTCTCAATATCACTCTTAGATATATCAAAGTTTTAAATAGTGGGCCTGCTATCTATACATGACTTTGATCGATGACTATGTCTACATTACCTCTCATGATACATGCATAGTTTAGACATACACTTGACATGCTCTCATTGAATATGTATGTATTCATATATGATCCAAATAATAACCCCACTTAGAGAATTAGTTGTGGCATGGTATACCTATGTAAATTGGCACATGCCTCATCTCTATCTATTACTACTCACCTATATGCTCCAATAGCTATCATTACTGAATCAAATAAATTAGCATGCACCCCATCCACATTAGCTTCCCTCTCCACCAATCCATCTTATATGTCATCATCAATAATATGTAATGTCAAACCATGTAGTGTCTACTCAATGGTGACCTCCAAGTACATGCCATCCCTTGAACATGTAAATGTCCACATAGTTAATTTAATTCCTCATCAAATAAAAAATAATCAACTTTACATAGAATGTAAAAGGATATTATTTAACTTACAGTCAACAACCCTCAAGGGATCTACATCCAATACATCCTCTGAAATCATCCCACCTCTCATAAATAGAGGTTCCCATCTATGGTCTCCCCACTAGGTTATGTATGTCTCAATAACTCCCACATCATCTATATATGTTATATCAATATCAAGGTCCCACTCTCTCAACATAATAGGATATAACTCAGCAATATATGGCCTTGGAAAACTACCTAGCCTCATAGGATCTCATTAATGCCTTAGCCATATCATAGATTCTAGAGGCACATCCTACATAATACGAAACTATTGTGTAACCTATTCGTATTGAAATCACTCATATATGTTATCTTATTATTCATGTGGCCAAAACATCACCCTAATCTACCTCAACTATGTATTATCCTTAGACCACCCCTTGCAACCCATATAGGGTCTCCATATAATATCCCTTCTTGTCAAACTATCTAATAATTACCAACACGACATATTACTCATCCTTGGTGCATGACCTATACCTATCCATATCTCTATAAACACCTTTCGATGAGCCCATTCATCCAAAGCATGTGCCACTAGCCTACTCACACCTATATGCTCATATGCCCAACAATGTATAATGTCAATGCTCTGATACCTCCACCACACATCTCATGTGTAAAATAATATAGATCCCTAAACATGCAAGATATCATCATTGATCCCAAGATTAAATAAAGCCATGCTCCTCAATATCCTACACGATCTCATGAATCCTATAGGAAATCAAAACACCACTACTATCTAAATCCACAAATGAAGATAGAAAAATGACTACTAACTTCTGCAATCATAGAACCTCAACATTCATAATCAAGATCAAAAATATATCATTGAGACTCCTTGAATGATGGGTACCCACTACCATGGCAAAGAATTATCTAGATGCTCGTCATATGGCCTGAGGACCAATAGACACTTATAATATATCTTGTTTTCTAGATATTGGAAATCACAAAAGCTAATACACATCCTTTAGGGTAATATTCATCTCCCTAGTGAGTAACTAGAACATGCATATATCAGTATCCCATCTTTGACATAATTCAATAATCATATGCTTATCCTAGCTCATAGGCTATATGAATGAAACATATATGAAACCAACTCTCTAAATCACCTCAATCTCAACATCTTCCAAGGGAAAACCCCACAAGGTCTCCATCATCCACCCCATGAAAAATTCCTTCATGTGGGCAAATAACCTATAAGAGTGAAACAAAATCAGACATTACTAAAGTACAACTAAACCCAACAAACAACAACACACATAAAAAACAATTCAATAATATTTATCATCACATCTCAAGACTATTAGACACTAGCACTACATACAAAATACTTGTGCCACACCCTAGAGACTAGCGATAGGTCCTAGACAATGATGTGTAGATTAGACATTAGGTCCATTTTGTGAAAAACAAGCATTAAACTAGTTCATTTTTAGTAAAAACAATAAACTGGACAACATAAATGTTAACAATGGATAATAGTTTAAGTTTCTTACCAAGTAAACCTTATCCCTAGGCTAAATCCATGCCTCAACCTCCTCATAACATGACAAACTGGCACCTCATCTCCTTAACATCTTTCTATCACTCAAACACACAATTCTTTTCAACTCAAATGGTCTAAATAAAATTTCAAATGAATTAAATAACCTATTTAATTTATACTTATGCAATTCCACATTATTATGGTTAACCATTCATGCCAATTTCACCAACTAATACATATCCCTTGCTATCACCATATCTTGAGAACTATAGGTCCAATTTATGAAACATTTCTTGCACATGGTTCTTAACATCAATTCTTAATGTTTCATATTGGTTAGGCCAATCTTATAGTCATTATCAACTATAAAAATGGTTAAAATAATGTCATTGTAGTTAACATAAAAATTGATAGAAAAATATGTCTAATTACACATTAAATTATCAACTCTAACACAATAAATGCACTATTCAAACTCAGCACAACATTACACCTACTAATTAACACCAGTACAAGAAACTATTAATGATTTTGGTTACATGTCCTAACCACAGTCCCAACTCTCTCATCAAAACTAGAAGAAGATCTACATAGGTTACTTCAGAAATACATAGTTTGATTTAGACATACAAACACATGAGTCTACATATGTACACATGTTTACAGATGTATTTAGATTTACATGTTTTCATATATACAAACACATGGGTATACATAAATACATAGGTTTACATAGACATTCAAATTCATAGGTTTCCAAATATACATACATATGATTCTACATAGATACATAGGTTTTCAAATATATAAACACATGGCTCTACAAAGATGCACATGTTTACATAGACATTTAGATTTACATGTATTCATAGAAATAGACACATGGGTCTATATAGATACATAGGTTTTCATATATACATACACATGGGTATAGACAGGTACAAAGTCTTACATACATTTTCAAATACATAGATATTCAAATTCAAATATTTTTAGATATATAGACACATAGGTTAACACATATAGATATACATAGATATACAATTTTGAATTAGCTAAATCAGTTTACTTAGATATCTAGATACATAACTACATTATTCATATATTGGGATTAGGGGGAACGATGCAGAGCACATGTTTTTGGTCCTCATTTTCATATTATTAGGTTATACTTAGTATCATCACCAATATTTTCACCACTATCATTTCTAGTTTTTCACCAATTTCACTCATAGAACCATCTGTAGTGATGGATCCATAAGCATTCCACCAGACCCAATACACATACTCAAATTCAGAGTGGGGGCAAGTGAGCCTTTTTTATCCAAACATTCAATTCACATATGTATGTTTAGAGTGGGAAAAAATGAGCCTTGTTTCTCCACAAATTATGTTCACATACTCATATTTATAATGGGGGAATGTGAACCTTATTTTACCATAGATTCATTTTACGTACTCATATTCAGTACAGGGGCATCCGCACCATGTGTATTCCCTTCAAATATTTCAATCCAATTCTTATCCACATATTTGGCCAAGAAGTGGGCCCAATCCAAATTACACTCATACATTGAAGTATAGGTACACATTTCTCTTTTTTCTTTTACTCTAGTAATTTCATTTCATTACTAGAATAAAAGGGGAAATTTTAATACCCTAATTTTTTCAAGAAACGACAAGTGCTATGTATTTTGTTGCTCTTTCACATGAAAGTCATAGTGATGGTTATAACCCTTGTTTTTAAGGTCATTTTGAGTCTTTCTATTTTCCTTGTGTCTTATTTTTCCTTATTTGTGACACTCCTAGCAATCACATGTCACATTTATGATTCATAGGGGGCCCTAGCCTATCTTCCCTAATTTTTGATCTATTCTGATCCATGGGACACTAACACCACTTTTAAGACAGTATTGCCACATGGCACTAGTGTCCACTTATGGCTCTAGTGTTTGATAAACCCTTTCAACCATGTTTGAGTCCTAGCCTCTCTGTGAGCCTTATCTTATGTTTTTCATCTATCTTTTATGACTTTTCAACTAGTGAAGAAGGTATTATATTTAAAATAAATATACTTGTATTTAAATATCCTTACAAGGAATTTTACATCTAGCACTTACATAAAGTCAATCAATAATACTAGTCAATACTCTACATACTACTTAATCTTCACACCTAGGAATTCCGTGCTTGATCAAATAAGAGCCTAATAAAAAATCATTCTAGCATACCATGCAAATTTATGGTGCACGTTCCATAAGGGAGAACTACATAATATATGAGACCCCTAATATTAGGGTTAATGTAGGAAATGCCTAAAACAATAGGGGTCCCACTGTACATGATCATAACATCCAAAAACCTTGTTTTTTATTTCCTTTTTTCATTGGATTTATTTAGTGTTTCAAGTGTGAAGCTATTCATTAGGGTTTCAGAGGAGATTCAACCAAAATAGTGACATAGACAAGACCCTAAATGACACAACCACTTACAGGACATCCAGAACCTCTTGTAACTTCCATAAAGATTTTAGATGTTCCTTATAGGAAGGAGATTAGTGCCAAAATTGGAGACCAACACCACATGGCACTACTATAATAATAGGAGGACTACTTCCCTAAGTTATATATCAACAAATAGTAAAAATATGAAAGATTCCTTTGTGTCTAGTTAGTCATTTCTAGTACCTTGATCAACGTAAAACTTTGTTGATCTATAGATAAGTTCATTTTCTCATCTCACATGATATTTTGAAATTTTCCAATTAAATTAATAATTTACAATTTTATTCTATATTATCAACATACTCAGACCTTTAACTACACATCATTTACACTAGAAAAACCCTAAAAGGTTAAAACACAACCATACAATTGTGAACTAGATTATCACAAATGATCAAAGAAAGGCATAATGAAAGAGTTATACCATTTTTAATTTATTTTAACTCATTCCTAATTAAATTTACCTTTTATTTAATAAGTTGTACCCCTTTCTTAATAGGTTGTCAAGAATTATTTAGAGCCAGACTTTCCTTCCTTGTTAATCGAGTTGAGATATAGAGGTTAAAGAGCTCTTCTTTGAGCAAATACTTTTAACCCAAAATAGTAAAAGTGTCCCACACTAATATGCTCACATTTTATTTATTTCATTGGCCTATTATTTAAGGTGAAGTTCCAATAACCCTTGGTTTCCCCTTTGGAACCATAGTGCTCTCTTGAGTATGATAATTTTAAGACATTACATTACCTCCAATAACCTATTTATTTTATTTCCCTATACTTTTGGGGTCTATTTTATGATTCATCACATAATTATTTCATTATTGATAATTAAAATATTTAGAATCAACTTTTCTTTGACCATCATGTAGCTCTCTTTGAGGTGGCATTTCAGTTTGTAATAGTTGAGTCATTGCCATAACTTGCACAACTACAACGTGATTCAATATTGCATTTTGGAAAGAGGCTTCACTATGGGTTTGATTGCATGGATTACACAATTTTTAATCTTAAATTAGTTTATTTTCATTAGGGATAATATATTTTGAAGAGGAGGTATTACTTGTATTAATAGTGGTATATGGCCTAGATTGTGTATTGGCTCTTTATTCTTGGTAGGAATGTTTATTTGAATGGTAGTTTTGAAAAGGAGGCATATGAGGATGATATTTTTATTGATATGAAGGTTTATATTACCTATTAGTCCAAGATAATTATCTTTTTATGGTTACCATTTCATTCCCAAATGATTTCATAAGACACTTTAGTTCACTTAGTTCACTAGATTGGCTAGGAAGAGCTACAACTTGATTAGATAGAGCTAGAATTGGCGATAATATGGGAACTTAAAAAGGTGAAATGGGATAAAAATATGGAAAATTTGTCATATGAGGCCTTGGTGTATGTTTTACATCTTGTATAATTTTATTTTTTGCCTTTATGGCCACCTCATATGCATTTGGTAGTATCCTTCTGCTCATTGATTGGATCATCATTGATATATTACTATTTAGAGATCTCAAAAAAATAAAAGAATGATTATGTAGGATATGGAATAATCATAGGATGGATCCTATGCCATGTATTTTTAAACCTAATGTTGAAATCACCGATGAATTCCTAGTGAGCTCTCTTTATGGTAGTCACTTACTCAACTAGAGAGAGGTGATCTGATTTGTCCTCAAATTATTTGCAAAGCGATACTCCTAACTCATCCTAGGCTAAAATGGAATTTATAAGAAGGTGAATATACCACTATAGATACTTTCCCTTTAAATATCCAACATGCAATCTAATAGCTACATTTTCTTGGGTTACATGATGCATATAACATAGGTTAACCACATATTTAATGTGCTCTATTGGAGTGATTTCATCCTCTCTATTGAAAAAAGGTAAAATTTTAAATGTTGAGGCTAGAATATAATTATATTTGGGAAGATTCAAAGGGATACCACCATAAAAAGGCATAAAAACTTGGTTTATAGCAGCCACACTAGAATCTAATTTTGTTATAGGGTTGTTCTGAGGTAAGTTCTGATTTCTTGAGGTATAGGGATCTTTGGTGTATGGCTTGGATTTAAAGAACCTATTTATTTTTATTGAAGTCAAAGGTAATTAAGTAAAATTATAAGGGATACCTTTTTTAGCTAATCTTCTTGTGAATTTTGGCATGCAAATTTCACTAATCTACCACCAATATGTTTTTATGCTTATGGAGTCACTAGATGTTGAGCACTTGAGTAATGTTTCTATTATAAATTGCTAAAACCAGCACAAATTTTTATCAGTATTCTGAGTTATGGTCCCACCAGACATGCCAATTATTTTTTTCAAATTGGTTCTAAACCCTTAAGTAAGGTCTTCAAGATTCCTCACCCAATTAACACAATGGGATCACTTCCAAGTTGTGGGTGACTTATAATGTAATTAAACCTCTAGAGAGGGTTTGTTCCCTTGATGAATCACCTTGATCTTAACCTAAACTACTTATAGATAATGAAAAGAGAGAGATATTATTATACTTATATGTCTAATTATGGGATGATCCACCAAAATTGAATACCTCAACTTGTTTGGACACACAGAGAATGAGATCAAAGAGAACTCACACATACATAACTCACAACTCACTAATGAATATCAGGAATAAGTGTTTTTTAGAAAGGATTATAATTATAAATATACTTAGAAATATTAGCACTTATCTTAGCAAGCTCAAATAACTTCAACACAACTATGAATTTCAAAAAATCTTAGAGACACAAACTACACCCTGCACAAGATAAAGTTTTCTAAATGAAAGTGCACAAAATTAAACATAAATCAAAGATAGGCTATAGTTATCACAATATTACATCAATAATTCATTTATTACACATAATAACCAACATATGAGAAGGTAAAATCATATTCTTTATTTCTCATAAAGGTGTTTATAAGACAAAAATTTTGCATGGTCGACCCATAACTAGCTAGTGGTATGTCATTACTTAAAAAGAACAAGTATATATAGTGAAAGAAACCTTTCATGATGAGACCTACATGAAATATTGTCATCAATGCCCTTATTAAGTCTGAAAATTGAAACATAACTAAAGTTTAACTTCAATTCACATCTTATTCACTTCTCCAATGTTGCATGATGAAACTCCACATAGTCTTGAACCATCTCTTCAAATTTTGCATGATGAAACTCCATCTTGTGAGGGGCATATAAGTCCTTGTTCAATTTGACCTCTTCTCCTTGATTTTGGCATAAAGGGAAGACATGATATTATATATGTTCTTGATGTGTTATTTTGAATGTAAATTATGATAGTGCATTGACAATACAAAACTTTAGCTTCTCTTGCCACTCTACTAGTTGGAATCCATTTGGTCATGTTGATTCTATGAATTGATGTAGTTACACAACCTACTCACGAGTTTGATGTCTAAATGGGTGAAATGTGCTATAAAATTTGCCTCAGCCAGTGCGAACATACACTCTAAAGAAAAATATTCAATGATAGATTCTAAAAATATGACAACATCACGCTCATTATAGGTTTTTCTACTTCTTTGGGTGTATTCCCCCTAGGCCCACATAGTCGACATTTCGTAGATTCTCAATCCTACTCTAGGTTTGCCAACTATCATCTTTTTATTCATTGGGCATTCTATTCATTCTATGTCTAGGTCCTAATACTTCCACATGGATTTTTCTCACTCTCTTATTGCTCAATTGAGGCTTCTAGTTCAATTTTAACTATTCTCTAGGTGGTGAAGTGAGATTTCACCATGTGGTGTCATCCTACTCATCTGCTACTCTGACAAATTGCTCTTTTTGCATAGACCACCTTTGTGAGTTAGAGTAGCATGATTGTAATACATGGTGCCATCTTACCCATGCACTATCTTGGGGCTTTGGCATCTCTTTGAGCTGCATAGAAATCTCTGTTAGAGTAAAGTAGTAGTAATATGGTAGGTGGTATAATCCTACTCACCATAGTGCCATGGGGGTTTTGAAATATATGAAGGGTTTTTAGATGTTGGATCACTCGAATTGCAACACATGAAAGCATGGCACTTACCTGGGGATTTACTGAAATCATTACCTCACTAGGAAACCTTTTAAAAATCAACTAAGTCTTTTAAAACACTATTGAACTAGCCCAAGACTTCAAGGAAATTTACACAAGACACTAAGCAACCTTGAAGAGAAATGGCTATGTTTTGCTAAGAAAAATAAGTGACACATATCTTCAGGTGAATATGAAGAATAAACAAAGTCCTTTTACTACAAGAAAAGCATTTAAAAGGGCTTAGGACTACTTTGAGATTGACATGTGGCACTAGTTAACCTTTGAAACAAATTACTAAATCCCACTAAGTAAAAAATGGGAATCCATCAAGACATCACCGAGGGCCGATCAAATTTTATCTCTTCACCACCTAAAGTTGTCACTAACCACCACTTGCACTGAAATGGTTAAGTATTTTTTATGTTTGACTCCTATAGGTTTTAGGAGTGCTCCATGTTTACTTGGAAGGCTAAAAGGGAGGTCAAGAAGACTATTACATGCTTGATAACTTCCTCAAAATATCTAACTATTGAAACTCATCTGGGCCTGACCTCATACTCATTTGATTTCCCCCAATTGAATGAATTTCAAGACCTAATGAATGATCTAAAGCCTAGAATAAAACATGAATGTTGTTCCTCCATGGTGACCAGAAATGGTTAATGGGATTTAAGAACTCTAATACATATTGCGATAGATATAATAATTTCCAATTAAAGTAGGTAAAAAGGAAGTAGTAAAAGTAGATATTCATTCATGAATTATGAATGATAAACTGAATCCAAACATTAATGATACCTCTCTTTCATATATCCATATAAATAATATGATTTACACTTAGACACCTAAAAATTTGGAAAGGAAAATTACTAATTCTAATTGAATTTTTAAAAAGTTTTGTATTAGACATTTTGAATTAATCATCAAATTATCCACTTTTTTAATAAAAGAAAAGGAATATGAAAACATTGAGCATAACCACTCAACTCATCATCCTACTTGTATAAATTTCGAAAGTAATCAACAAAAATAAAAATAATAACTCTAAGTAATTTTTTGTAAATTCATTGTATTCAATTATGGGAATCACAATGAAACACTCTAACATATTATTAAGTGTGCATCATTTTTTATTTAATACAAATTATTATGCATATCGTAAAAAATAAATATTATATATTTTTTCAATTTGTATATAGAAATAATTCTTCTTTCTAGGTCAGTGACCATTCTAAAGGCTTCTAAGGGAAGTGGGAAAATGGAGTCGATTTCCCCGTTCCCCCTTCCCCACCCAAGTTGTATAAACTAAACTTTGATGGGTGGCTAAGGGTAGCTTAGTGCTTCAGGGGCTAGTTGTATCTATATCATCCAAAATTGAATTAATTTTCTAATTTATGTAGTCTCTATAAAGCTGGTGGATGACATGAATAATGAAGTTAAGACTCAAACCCTAGTTTTAGGATTGGACTTTGTGGCCCAATGTACAATCGACATGTTATAATTGAAAGAAAATCTATGATTATTATTCAAGCACTTTGAAATGGAAAAGTTGGTTCTTGGAATTTAGAAAACATCTTGAATCAAGCCTATTTTATGTCAAACAGCCTTAATTCTTAGAAGGCTACCCACTATTTCAAAGAACCAAATAAGGTAGCTAATTTTCTTTCAAACAAAGGTATCTTGCAAGACAATGATTTGGTTATTGATAGTCATTGGGGAGTTTTGGAGACTGATGGGGCATTGTTGTCATAGAATGTCATAGGATCCCATTGTTATTTGTAGATTTGTGTCCATCAATTACTTATGCTCTTTTACTCATGGGAAAAGTCTCGTTATCTTTCCCTCTATAGGTTAAGTTGCTTCCCATTACTTTTATTGTTGGCAACACTCATTAGAGATCCAATAGATTTTGTTTATTGCTCTCACTAGGTTTTATAGTTGGTTTCCATGGACCCTTCGATGCAAATTGCCCTCAATGAGTCATTAATCGACTTGAAAAATTGCAAGTCAAAGATTGCTTTTAGGGGTCACGTTCCAAATATGATATTAAAGTGAGTATTTCTCATTTATTCAAGCATTGTTTTACACATGGTCAAGGTGATCATGGATTTGGTATTTATTGATATTGATTATAGGATGAAAACTCATTCCATGGTGGCATGATCATTTTTTTTACAATTTTCTCCTTGCCTCCAAGGAGAAATAACTGACAGTTGAGGTAGCATTCAAGTTTGATTCATGACATTTTTTGTATGGGCTTTGTGTTTATTGCGAATTCTTTCCCCTAGAAGAGAAGTGGTCAAAAATCCTCTCTAGGTCTTTTGGTCTTGGAGTGTTCCCATTGAGGGCCTTTTGAGATCTAGAAGACATATTTAGTGCTTTGGTTGACCATCTAAACTTCATTCAGTGTGCCCTTCAAAAGCATAGGGCATTGGATGTTAAGATTCTAGCATTAAATGTGGATGGTTTGTTTTCCCATCTAATGTTGGTTGTTGTGGCAATGGGTGTTGGAAGGTCATTGGATTTGGCGTTGGCCATCAGGTGTTTGTCACAACTGTTTGGAGCTCATACATGCTAGCCTCAAATGTCCCCTCATTTTGGAAGGGAGGCCTAGTTCCCTATACGGTGCTGGATGTTTCTCATTTTATATCTAGAGTTGTTGGGCCAATTGGGTCGGCTGGGTTTGGTGCAGTGGAAGAGTTTGGTGACCCACAAGGTGGCGGTTCTTACTCATTTTGTAACAACTTCTACATAGTGTTTTTCATGTTATTGTTTTGAGTTGTTTGGTTTTCGTTGTTATACCTTATTCAATGATTATGCTATTGAATGTTGGTCCCTTTTAATGGACGTAGAACTAGATCGTGACCTTCTACCAACAACCTTATTATCGCAACCAGTATATCTTTTTTTATTATTAATGTTGCTATAATTATGCATTTGAATAATAAACAACAAACAACAATCTACATGTCTACTTATGGTTTGCAAAAAATTCTAAAACGCACAAACACGGACCTCAAAGACAAATGATTAACGTTCTTAAACAAAATTTATTATTAATGATAATTACGCAGGTTCCATGTAACCCCTTCCCGATCTTTTTAAACCATATGCCGTTTGGATTTTTTGAATTTGTTTGGAAAATCAACGGGTGGTGCGTTATTTAATTTATTTTGACCTCGAAACCTAGTCTCAAGTATTTTGATAATAAAGCCTATACATACTTGTGTTTTCTGTATTTTAATAACACAACGAAGTATCAAAATTTAAGATAAATAAATTGGATATATATAAATAAAATTTTAAGGTATTTATGAATAGTTATTTAAATCCAATTAACACATAATTATGTTCTTCGGACTTGTATTTGGCTTACGTCGTGTAGAGAAATTATCTTGTCTGCGTTCGAAAGTTGACATAGCGCAGATGCTCCACTTTTATCTTGTCTGCGTTCTGACGTCTTCGTTCATCATATAAATTAAAAATAAAATAAAATAAGCAACGCGGTAATATTATCAAATTAGAAAGGCCAAGGTCAGGAATCTAAATTTCTAAGATGCCCCTTATCATTTGCCTCTTATCGTTTCTGAAGGGACAAACAAGTTTAATTATATATATAAATATTTATAAAAAAAGTTAAGACTTAAAAATTGAGAAGATTAAAATTAATATTGTCAATAATATATTGTATATTAAAAGTTAATGGAAAAATATATTTAATATTTAAATAAATTTTTTGATAGAGAATATTAACTAATTTAATATAATTTTTTTTAAATTTTGTGTTTATCTATTTTATTTATTTTAAATTATATATATGTGTGTTCTTCATCCTTTATATTAATCTTTAATTATATATAATCCAATTTCCAAAACTTATATAAAAATATTCAGTCATTTATATATAAAATATTAATGATGAAAATCTTCCAAAAATATTTAACATCTTTTTATTCCATTTTAATATTTATATCCAATCTATAAATTACAAGTTAGTTAATGAAATGATTCAATTTTCTTAAAAAATTAAAATAATTTTTTATAAAAACTTAAACAAAATAATATTTTTGTTAATTAAAGTAATTTGATTTATTTTTTTAAAAATAAACTACTTTCATACTCAGTGTAAATACTTCATAATGTCATTATGCAGTTATCTTAGTAACACTATCCTCAAAAGGAATTGATGAGCTCAAATTGAGGTCGGTAGACTTGATAGTTCTTATCACCTTTTTAAAAGTATATTGAGCTTAGACTCTACCAAATTGTAGGTTATCTTTTTGTGTGCATTCACCATTATTTCCACTCTCTACAATAAGCTAACAAGTCTTCTCGCCTAACATTGTGTATTTCACCAACATGATTTTAATAATAATAAAAAAACATGAAGATGATGAGAATAAAAATTAGGTAGAAAACATGATTTTATATTGTCGATTTTATATAGAAAGAATGTAGACAAACAAGTCAAATGAACCTCTACCAAAACTTACAATTAAAATTATAATATTTTTTTTAACTTAGGGTTGACTTTTTTTTAGTATAATTATATATTTATATAACATCAATATTTTAAATGAACATTTTTTAATATTTATAATTAATAAAAATAATTATAATTATTTTTATTATTAATTTTTTTTTAAATGCTTTAAATGTTGTTGTTGTTGTTGCTGCTGCTGCTGTTGTTGTTATTATTATTATAATATAATTTATAATTAAACATATTATTATTTTTTATAATATATAAATTTTAAATAGAAAAATATTTTTCAATGTCATATTTAGATAATTTGTGAACCTTAAAAAATGTCAACACTCATGGAAATGAACAAATCACTCAAAATCCTTTCTACAAAATGTGATTTTCATATTAAATCATAAATTCATTAGCAATGAAATATAAAAATGAACAAGACAATGACCAAAACACTTACTTTTATAAAGATACTTCATTTCCTAAATTTTTTGCTACAACTCAATCCAAACATTATATATTTAATTTAAATTAACTGAAAAGTATAAAAATATTAGTCAATCCTTAAAAAATAAATTAAAGTTAAAACCATTCATTAATATTAAATATATAATAAGAAAGATGGTAGTTTTAAAATAAATCATATTGTATTTTTTGTCGTACATCTAAAATATTTAATTAGTTTATATATATATTTTTATAAAAAAAAATTATTAAAATATATATTCAAATATATAAAATATTATTGTAATAAATTAACAAAACATTCAATTTTACTAACATCTAATTATATATAATCAAATTATCATATTTGATTTTTTTTTATTATAAAATTTTAAAATTGAAATAATTAAATGTACATGTTTGTATTGAAATATTTCTCTCTTCTTAACTAAAAAGGTATCTTGATCAATTTTGACATCATTTTCATTCGAATTTCCCTCAAGGATATTGAAAATACGTATATTAATTTGATAAGATATATTAAGAATAAAATTTTATAGATTGTGTTAAGGGTGATGGACACTTATAACATGTATGAGACTACAAGAAATCTTAACGTTACAGAGTCAATTTAAATTAATTGAAAAACAAAAAAATATTAATCAATTCTTTAAAAAAAAGTCAAAACTATTTTTAATATTAAATATATAATAAAAAGGCATGCTAGTTTTAGAATAAATCATGTTTTTATATTTTATTTTGAGTCATTCATCCATCTAAAATATTTAATTAGTTTTTATACATATTTCTATAAATATTTTTTTATTGCAATTTATATTTAATCACATAACATATAGTTATAATAAAATAACAAATCATTCAATTTTATATATATATATATATATATATATATATATATATATATATATATATATATATATATATACATGTTTCTATTGAAATATATTTATCTATTCTCACCTAAGAAGGTATCTTCATCAATTTCAATATCATTTTTCTTCATGTTACCTACATGGATATTGACAACACTTCCATTAATTTCATAAAATATATGAAGAGATAAATTTAATAGATTGTGTTGAGGATAATGAACATTTATAATACATATGAGACTACAATAAATTTTACACAATTTCTTATTGAATAAGTAGTTGATTTCAATATTTATATAAAGGACTATCATTAGATGGAACCAATGAAATAACCAGTTGGAAAAAATGGTTAATATTTTATTCTTCATGTAAAATAAGTTTATTTTATTATTCAAAAATAATGGATGAGAAAAAAATATCAATATTTTATTGTTAGTATGAAGTATGTTCATCTTATTATTTTTTACTAAAAACTCTATAGAAGATAGAAAATTGCTCTCTCCTTCCTCATCTTTTACTACAACGTAAATTGTGAGGAATGAAAAAACATAAGTACTAAAATGTTATAAAATAAAATATTATTATAATATTTTTTAAATATTTAAAAATTTAAGGAAATTTATTAAAAAAAATTGTAATATCATATTTAAATAAAAATTATAAAAAATTGAAAAATAAATCCACAAATTTTATTTAAGTTTATATAGACATTCAAAGAATAGGGTGTTAATGGATATTAAAAGTGAAAGGAGCTAGTAGACTAGCTTAAAAAAATTATATGACGTAATGATTGACGACATGTTCCATTGAAAAGTCGAGTACACTAGTGATATTTGCCTTAAATTTTTAGCACAAAAAATCTGCTCAAAAATACCATCACAAAATCAAGGAAGATAAAATATTTAATTTATGACGATCATCATCTGAAATATTATTATTTTTTAAATGAAAAACATATCAAACAAATATTTCAACTTAATCAAGGATGTGAAAATAATAGATATCATGTTTGTCTGATCAAATAATTCTATTGGTTCAAAATGTATTGTAGGGGATGTAAGAGCTGCACTAGTTATTGGGATAGATAAAATAATTTCCAATTCATGTAGGAAAAAAGTAATAAAAGTTGATATTTATTCATGAAATATGAATGAGAAATTGAATCCAAACATTATCGATACCCTAATGTCATTTATTCATATAAATAATATCCTTTACAATTAGACACGTTAAAATTCAAAAGTAATCAAAAAGAGGTAAACATAATAACTAAGTATTTTTATAAATTCATTGTATTAGAGTATTGAAAAAACAATGAAACAGTCTAATTAATAATAGAATGTAAGTATATGTATATGTATATATAAACAATTCTTGTTATTGGGTCAATGGTCATTTTGAAGGCTTGCAGGTGAAGTGGGGAAATGAAGTAGATTATCCCTTTTTGAGGATCTATAAACTAATCTTTGATGGGGTAGTTAAGGGTAGCCTTTGTGGTTTAGGTATTAGTTGTGTCTATGTCATCCATGATTAAATTTGTTCTTTGATTCATGTAACCTCTATAAAGCTGGTGGACAAGATGAACAATGAAGTTGAAGCCAAAACCCTAATTTTAAGACTAGACTTGGTGGCCCAATGTATGACTGACATGCTATAATTGAAAGGAATTCTATGATTATTATTTAATTGCTTTGAAATGGAAATTTTGGTTGTCAAAATGTAGAAAACATCTTTAATCGAGCCTAAGACATTTTGGATGGCATTCACTCTAGGGAGACTGCCCACTATTTGAAAGACGCAAATAAGGTACTTAACGTTCTTGATGACAAAGATATCTCACAAGAAAATGATTTGGTTATTGATAATCATTGCGGAACTTTAGAGATTGATGGGGCACTACTATTGTAAGATTTCGTAGGCTTACATTATTATTTGAAACATTTATGCCCACTAATTAATTATGCTCTTCGAAGAATGGGAAGAGTCCCCTCATATTTGCCTTCATAGTATGAGTTTCTTCCCCTTGATTTTAGCCCTAATGGCACTCATTAGGGATTCAATGGTTTTTGTTGATTGCTCTTAGTCCACTTTACAGTTGATTTCGATGGACCCTTCAATCCAAATTTCCTTCAAAAAGCCAGTAATCCACCGAAAAATTTACAAGCCAGAGATGGTTCTTTGGGGTCACATTTCGAATATGATATTAAAGTGACTTTTCCTCATTTAGTTGAGCACCATTTTACATGTGATCAACCTGATCGTGGGCTCGATATTTATTGAGACTAGTTATAGAATGAAAACTCATTCCTTGGTGGGATCATAATTTTTTACAATTTTATCCTCAATTCCAAGGACAAACAATTAACATTTGATGTAGATTTGAATTTGATTTGTGCCATTTTCTGAATGTGCTCTTTGGCTGCTATGAATTATTTCCCCTAAAAGAGAAGCCGCCAGAAATCTTCTATAGGTCTTTTGGTCTTGGAGTGTTCCCGTTGAGGTCCGTTCGATACTTATGGGTTAGAATTAGTAATTTGGTCAGCCATCTTGACTTCATTCAGCATGTCCTTCAAAATCCTTGGCCACTAGGAATTCAAATTCTAGTGCTAAATGTTGATGCTTTGTGTTTCGCTCTAATGTCAGTTGTGGCAGCAATGAGTGGTCTAAGGTTACTGGATTTAGCATCATCCATCAAGTGTTTGGCACAATTATTTGGAGATCATATCTACTATCCTCAAACATCCAGTCATTTTTGTAAGGGACACCAAATTACTCATAGGGTGGTGGCACTTGCTCATTTTATAGATGGTGTTACTGGGTTAGTCAGGTCAGTCAGATCTAGGGTGTTGGTGGAGGTTGGTGACCATTTTAGTGATAGTTATTCTCAGTCTATGGGTTTTTTTTTAGTAGTCCATGAATAATTGGTGATTTAGGTTTTTTCTGGGTGCCTACATGGTGTTCGATGTAGCTTTGGCATACTAATTTTATGTCTGAGTGGATTTTTAGAGGTTCATTTTTACATTATTTGGTGCCACTTAAAGGTTGTCTTATTAGTATGTTCTCCTTTGTTGTCACCACCCTTTAGGGTAGGCTTTTTCTTTTGGGTCTCTTATTTTTTGTTCTCCAATTTCTTCTCAATATTGTTTTACAGTTTTTTTATGTTCTAATAAAATAAGTGAAAGAGTTATAAACATTTATTATTTTAAAAAAATAAATAATCTTATAAATAGATATTAAACATTATTACTTAAAAATAATAATTTTCTTGTGATTCAATTATTAAAATTTGTAATTGTCACATATTCTTGAAAAATGAATTAAATATATTTTATTTTACATTATCATGATGCCTAATATTTTTTTTGGCCATATTTTCCATGTAAAGACCATTGATAAATAGTTATCATCAACTCAAAAACATTTATGTTGCAATCAACCCAATTAATCTTGAGATCATAATTTTCCCCTTAACATAAATATTGAAAAAAATGACTAAATATTTCCATAAGGGAATGCAAATATTGACTTCTGTAAATTTATTATATAATTGTTTCTATTTAAATATAATATTTTTCATGATTTTATTTCAATCTATATATCATTTATTTAAAAAAAAATTGTGATAGTACACACTGTAAACATAAAGGTTACGATTCAATCAAATTTATCAAATTGCTCCTCCATTTGATGTGAAAACAATGGTACATTGTAATTTAAAGGTGCAAAGGCTTTACGACAAAGATTCACCGTACATCATACATATAATCAAGTATTAATAAATATCCTTGAAAAGGATAAGGCTGCAAGATCATTAAAATTCTATTTGAAACTAACTCTCAAATTTTGTATAAATATATTAAATTTACGTACTTCACGAGTTAAGAACCTTTACAATATTTTTATATGGATTTCAAGGATATTGCTACATGTTTGTGTAGCTTTTGCATTACTCCATCTACCTTTATAACTTCTCACAAACTAAAAGCATGCAAAACAGTATTTCTATTGCAGTCTTTCCCACTATTTCTCAAATGCTTCCCATACAAATCCATGATAAAAGTGATGGAAATTCAATCCATAAATAAACGTCCATTATTTTTTATTAGTATATGAAAATAGTTTGAAATAGTCTCCAAGTAGTTATCATACATACGATACTCCGACACTAAAATAATGACTTTCCAAATTACAATTTCAATGCATGATTTTCTTTTCCAAACTTTGAATTATTATTATTT
Source organism: Torreya grandis (assembly GCA_037957365.1). Classification (NCBI taxonomy): domain Eukaryota; kingdom Viridiplantae; phylum Streptophyta; class Pinopsida; order Cupressales; family Taxaceae; genus Torreya; species Torreya grandis. The sequence goes on from JARHVA010010597.1 coordinate 78,039, forward strand.
TTTTTTGGTTGGTTATGAAATTAATTTAATTAAAAAATATATATTTTTAATGTAATGGATATATTCGTGAGCCACAATTATTTGTTTTTAAATTAGTAAATATTTATTAAATATAATATTTGTTTTTACATATTTACAGTAAATACAAATTAGATATTTGAAGTAAAATTGATATCATATGAAGGAGTTGAATATAATAATTTAATTCCTTTAAATTTATTTTAACAATATTTTTATCAAATACTTTTATATTAAATAATTAATTAATGTATTATTTATAAATTATTAAATAATTAATTATTTAATTAAAATATTTAATTGTTTAAATAATTTATATAATTAATTAGTTAATTAATTATGATATAAAAATTAATTTATCCAAAAAATAATAATAAGTTTATGAACTGTGAAAACATCAATTCTTTAATTAATGAAGTTAAGATTTTTTTTATAAGAAAAATATTCATAAACATATATAATCTAATACTTCAAAATTTTCATAATGTAGAAATGATTGTTCTGGACGCAAAATATTTATTTATGTTATGTATAAATTAAACAATAAACAAACACTAATTCATAAGCAAATATAGAAATGAGCAATGACATGTGAGCAATATTTGATGTATATATGTTAATATTGTTTTGAATTATATTTCATAAAGTAAATGTGCCTAATCTAGAAATGTGCTGAAAATTACATAATTCCATTTTATATAAACTAGTTTTGGGTACTTAATGTTGATTTATTTTTGCATTTTCATCCTTTACTTTCTTTCATTAAAAATTGTGCTTACTTCTAACTTATTTTAAGTCATCTCTTCAATATAATGATTTATTTTGATGAATTTATTGTTAAATGGTCCCCTAAAAAAAAAATTGGCTGTGTAGACACATAAATTTGATATTATAAGTTTTCAAAGAATAAATTGTAGCACACTTTAACAAGCATGAAATTTATATATACATTTAAATTTTGTGCACACTTTCCAATATATGTCTCTACCCATATGTTTTCTTGGCTAATTGAATTTACTAGATATACATATTCAACATGGCCCTAGTTTATGTAATAAAGTTACAAAATATCAATAAAAAAGTTGTTATATCTTATATCACTTATTTTCACTCCCAATATAATATTTGGAATAGTTACATAATTGTAATTTTGACGTTGGTTTGTACTTTCCTAGTAGTGCCTATGAACACTAATTTAAAAATAAAAATAAAATTGGGATGTCTTCATTAAGTTAGCCTAGACACATGTAATTGGTTGGTCATAATAAGAAATATCATAATAATTTATAAATATAAATCTAACATCATGAGACAAAGGTTATCTTTGTTATTAGAAATCAAAATTCAAATTAAAATACTAACTGTAACCTAATCATACATCCTCAAATTGATAAAGACTAATTGAATAGATATATAAAAAAGAGAAAACAAACATAATTACTATACATTCTTTCATTTTAATTACCAAATTTATGATGTGCTTAAATGTATGGATGTAGTTGGAAAATTATTGACAAATGTACATGATCAAATAGACATCTCCCCTTTATAAATGTACAATTTTGATTGATAAGTTATGTAATTGATGTATGAATGGTTGTTCAAAATGGAAGCTCTTTGGTGTGTTATCAATACTTGCTAAGAATGGGGTGGTTGGGGTGGTAGGGGAGGGGGCAAGTGGGTGAGGTGGGGTAGGCGAAAGGGTGAAGGGGGGAAGGAGGGTGGAGGACAAGTGACAGGGGTGATCTATTTATAGATTTTTCTAAATGGATGTCGACCATCGATATTCGAGTAAGATCTATGGTAGGGGATTTGTCCTCCTCCCCATAAATGTGGGAGATGGAGTGTGAAAGAAGGAATGAAGTGTTTAAGAGGATGAATTCATAAGGCATGAGCTTATGCAATACCTTGTTGAAAAAGATATTGCATGGGGATTAGAAATGAATTAATAATTCTTTTTTGGGATTATGTGAGTAAAATATTATTATTTGACTTAGGAAAATAGAGATATTATGGATTTCATGGATTTTTACATTAGGAAAAAGATTAATTAATTAAATATTAATAAATTTATAGGAACTGATATGACTTTTTAGGAATGGTTTTTGTCATAAAAGAAATAAGTGATTGATCAAGGTGATGAGTAATGATCTAACTAGGGGTGTTTGTGTGAATATTAGAAATATTAAATGATTTATCATGATGTTAGCATAGATAAATAAGATAATTAACATCAACATCAAGTGTCAAGTTTTAGTTTTCTATATATTGTCCTTTTTTGAAATGGTGTTGCAAGACATCATGGATGGAGTAACATATTTTCAAATAAATAAGAGGCTAAAAAAAGGTGAATGAAAAATCAGACAATGATGATGATGAAATAATGTGATAGATGATACCCCTTCAAGAGGTCATGATGGGACAAAAGACACAAATGGACTTTCAAAAGAGAGAGGAATAAGCTAGAATGAAGAATCAATGTGTGGGTATGAAAAATGATGGGTTGAGATGCTGGATGTGATGATGATTGGATTATGTTAACCCATCGATAAGATTAAACCACTTGAGAAAATGTTTGAATGCTTTGACTTTTGATGAAGTATGATAGATTTGGGAAGGATACATCCTTAGATAGGATGAACACTTTAATTCTTACCCATGTAGGGTAGATGTGGGTTAAAATATCCTAAAAATATGTAGGCTTGGATGTGGAAGCAATCTCTCCTGATGATGAGTTGTATAGTTTGATTTCCCCAAAAAGTGTGAAAATTATGATCTTGGATTAGATAGATGAATTATTTGATAATTAATAGATTGATTTTTAGTAATAGATCAATGATAAAACCTATCATATGGATTAAGGATGAGACAAAGTTTAGCTTCCTTAGTACAAGTTTAAATTCAAATTGAAATGCTACCACTAGATTAAGCATGTGTCCTCACATTGAGAAAGATTAAAATGAATGCAATTCAAAAGAGAAAAAGGAACATAATTATTATACCTTAGTGTAATTTTATTTTCAAATTCATGATTTTCTTGGATGTATGAATGTATTTTCAAGTTTATTGGTGGTTGTGTGTGATTAAAAAAAATGACATCTTTCCTTACTAAATTGATAATTTGGATTGATAAGTGATGGGATTGATGTATGAATGGCCCTTCAAAATGGAAACACTTCATTTTATTATCAATTATTGCTAAGAATGGATGGGTTTAGAAACTGATTAAAAATTAATTTGTGGGAGAATGTGAGGAAAATAGGATTTTATCTAACTAGGGATGTTTCTATGAATATTAGAAATATTAAATGATTTATAATGATGTTAGCATAGATAAATAAGATAATTAAAATCAACATCAAGTGTCAAGTTTCAGTTTTCTATATTTTGTCCTTTTCTGAAATGGTGTTGCAAGACATGATGGGTGGAGTAACATATTTTCAAGTAAATAAGAGGCTAAATAAAAGGTGAATGAAAAATTGGACAATGATGATGATGAAATAATGTGATAGATGATATCCATTCAAGAGGGCATGATGGGACAAAAGACACAAATGGACTCTCAAAAAAGAGAGGAATAAGCTAGAATGAAAGAATCAATGCGTGGGTATGAAAAATGATGGGTTGAGATACTGGATGTGATGATGATTGGATTATGCTAACCCATCGATAAGATTAAACCACTTGAGAAAATGTTTGCATTCTTTGACTTTTGATGAAGCATGATAGATTTGGGAAGGATACATCCTTAGATAGGATGAGCACTTTAATTCTTACCCATGTAGGGTAGACGTGGGATAAAATATCCTAAAAATATGTAGGCTTGGATGTGGGAGCAATCTCTCCTGATGATGAGTTGTACACTTTGATTTCCCCAAAAAGTGTGAAAATTATGATCTTGGATTAGATAGATGAATTATTTGATAAGTAATAGATTGAATTTTAGTAATAGATCAATGATAAAACCTATCACATGGATTAAGGATGAGACAAAGTTTAGCTTCCTTAGTACAAGTTTAAATTCAAATTTAAATGCTACCACTAGATTAAGCATGTGTCCTCACATTGAGAAAGATTAAAATGAATGCAATTCAAAAGAGAAAAAGGAACATAATTATTATACCTTAGTGTAATTTTATTTTCAAATTCATGATTTTCTTGGATGTATGAATGTATTTTCAAGTTTATTGGTGGTTGTGTGTGATTAAAAAAAATGAAATCTCTCCTTACTAAATTGCTAATTTGGATTGATAAGTGATGGGATTGATGTATGAATGGCTCTTCAAAATGGAAACACTTCATTCTATTATCAATTCTTAGTAAGAATGTAGGGGTTTAGAAATTAATTAAAAATTAATTTGTGGGAGAATGTGAGGAAAATAGGATTTATTGATTTATGAAAATAAGGATATTCTAAATTCCAAATATTTTCTCATTAGGGATAGATTATTTAATTAATTAATATTAATTAACTAATAGGAAGTGATGTGAATTTAATTTTTTGGGACAAGATGTAATCATGGAATAAAATATAAATTGACCAAGGACGATGAATAGTGATTAGACCAGAGATTCTAGTGCAAAAAGATGACTAATTAGGAATGAAAGGATGATGTTAGCACTAAATTGTAAAATGGATAAAAATGACACAAAATGTCTTATTTTATGTGTGTACAATATCCAATTATTTTAAATTGTGTTTCAATAAATGATGGGATGGGTAAAAACATTTCAAAGAGAGAAGAAGCCAAAAAAGGTTGCCAAAAAATTATATGATGAATATGAAAGAACATAATGGATAATGCCCCTTCGAGATGGAATGTGAGGATGAAGAACATGGATGGGATATCAAAAAATAGGGGAAGGATATAGATTAAAATGATAAATGGGTGGGTGATGAAAAAATAAGGGTTGGGATGATCAACGATAATCATGATGGGAGGAGATTAACTAGTGGAAAAGATTAAGCGACTTGAGATAATGGTTGCATGATTTGATTTCCAATGATGATGGACTAGTTTTCACCAATCAGGGTAGATTTGGGAAGGATATATCTTGAGATAAGATGCACACATTGATTTGACATACTATGGTGTATGTGGTAAAAATATCCTAACAAAATTATGGGCTTAACATACCTTAAGCAGGGCAAAGTTAGGATTGATCTACCCTATAGAAAATTACAAGTTTGATTTGTCCCAATCAAGGCGAAAGTTGTGAGATTGGATTGGATTGATGATTGATTAATTAATCAAAATCATAGATCAATGATTTAACCTATCACATAGATTAAGGGTGAGATGATCACATCCGTGGATGACATAAAGTGGACAAGTTGATGCAAATGTATGTGCAGATGTTATAATGACTATTCAAAGGATGAAGAAACCCAAAATAATTAAGCATGTTAGGATTATCCAATGTGATGAAATAATTATTTAATAATGATGTGATTAGATTTGGATAGAATTAGATTAATTATGAAGTAATTGAAGGATGTATAAAACAAACATCTATACATGTATATCATAAGGATGATTGTTAGATATGGATAGTTAGTTAGAATAAAAGGATGTTGATATGAGTAGATGTGTAAAGGAGAACAATAATGGTTGAGATGACCTCATAAAATCTATATGACTGAGCATTTACTACATAGTCCAGATAGACCTTAAACTAATGTAATTCTCCTAATAAGGGAAGAATACAATGAAAAATGATGAAGAAGATCTGACAAATGTCAAAGAGGGATGAAATGATGTGATGTGAATATAATATTTTTTGATATTATAAACTGGCACCTTAACACATCTCCACAAATAATTTTTTAAATGGTTTTTGATGTTTCACATGACATGATGCACCATGATGACTTGGTTGTAGTGTACATAAAGATTGACCCTGAATCCAATATACAAATGACATAAACACACCATGATATGAAAAAATTAGGGTAAATTATTTTATTATGTTGATCGATGGAATCAAGTAAAAGTGCATGACATTAGACACCATGATATGTAAAAACCTATATGACATTGTGTAAACATATATGGATTGAGTTAAGGCAAATCAATAAAATTAAACAAACAAGTGAACAAGAAAACATACACAAACCTAAAATGAAAGAAAAAAACTATCTTGTCATTAATGAAATAAAAATTTGATGTGTGAAGGATCAATGATACTGATGGATGGTTTCCCCAAGAAAATACATGATGAAGGTTGAAATGATGAATTAACCCAAGTAGGGTAGATGACAGAATGAAATATCTTGATGATGGGCTGGATGCTTGATTTTGCCCAAACATGGAAGAAGTGAAAATCTTGTATTGGATGAATAATTTCCTTGAATTTTCCCAAGCGGGATAGATTTGGTAAGCAGACATACTAATGGTAGCTAAAATTATTTTATTAACGATTTTAACATAGTTTTAGGATAAGATAAACATTATATCTATGTTATGGGTTATTGGCCTTTATGATTTTTTAATGATTTCTTGATGTTTTTGATTTATTTGAATGTTTCTAATGATTAAGGATTTTTTAAAATTTTAATTATACAAAAAAGCTACTAGAAAAGAGAAAAAATGTTCTAGTACCTAGGATAAAAGCAATAACAGATGGAAGAAATTCAAGAGATTTTGGGTGGAAGTTGATGATGATGGGGTACAATGGGGAATGGATTAAGGATATCTAAGGAACATGTCACACAAGAACTAAGTGTATAGTCTTCAAAATGTCATTAAAAATATTATGCCAAGATGGTTTTAGAACCAGTCTGGATACTTTTTCCACTTCCTTATTAATATTTACATAGTAATAATAGGTAGGCATGATAGGATGGATATGAGATGATGCAAGATGTTCAGGATGGATAAGGATTATTGAATATGATTTGGAAGTAATCATAGAACAAAGGACTTAGATGGAAATGGGGTTTAAATGGGATGGGGCTCCTTCCGAGTGTCAATGTACTTATAGAAAATAGATTATTTACAAATGGATTAAGGATATCTAAGGAACATGTCACACAAGAACTAAATGTCTAGTCTTCAAAATGTCATTCAAAATATTATGCCAAGATGGTTTTAGAACAAGTATGGATACTTTTTCCACTTCCTTATTACAATTAAATTAGTAATAATAGGTAGGAATTATAGGATGGATGTGAGATGATGCAATATGTTTATAATGGATAAGGATTATTGAATATGATTTGGAAGTAATTATAGAGCAAAGGACTTAGATGGAAATGGGGTTTAAATGTGATGGAGCTCCCTCCAAATGTCAATGTACTTGTAAAAACTAGATTATTTACAAATGATGCCAAAAATCTAATTTTTATCTTGGTACTTTTCTGAGATGCCATAAGCATGGTTTTCACCATTGGGTGAAATATTTATCTTCGTCTTTTGACTCTTTATTTAATTTATTTTATTCTATTTTAGCATATCAACTCATTGGAGTATTTATGAGATAGATAACTTTGACACTTCGATATTTCATGTATGTGCTAGAGAGACATCATATTGAACTTCATTAATTTTTATATTAGATTTATCTAAATTCATTAGGATGTCATCATAACTATTATGCAATATGGTTTTTCTATGAGGGTAAACCAGTTACTTACATATTCACATAGAAAGATTTTATATTGCATAGAGTAACAAAATATGAGAGATTACACAATGATAATTGACAACAGAATAGAATAATGGATAATATAATGCCTCACCATAAATTCATCATACCTCACCAAGTTTTTGATGTCCTCTTGAAGCTGAGAAATTGCGAAATCAGAAGTCCCACATTCCATGTCATTGAAAGAAGGAGTCTTAGGAGTTTATGGTGCCCCTTTTCTTCCTCGAGTGGAAGGGCCTATCATAAACAATCCATAGCAAGGTTTTAACCCCCAAAAATAGTGTACTAGGAAATGCTACCATTGTGATAACATTGTCAAGATGAATCCAATGATTACCTTTATGCACTAGAGTAAAATTTTTGATACCAAAAATGTGTAGCGATAGAATATAATGTTAGGATCATCTCACTGAGATGAATTCAATGACTGCAAGTGTACAAGGGGGAACAGATTTATAGACTTTTTTTTAATATTATGTTTCAAAGAAGTGTTTCAAGCAATACTTCACTGACAAAAAATTTAATTCTTCCTAGATTGCAAGTTATGTTTTTTCACTTTCACTACTCCCAAAAGCCATGCCGTGTTAGATCCAAAACAAATGCCTCAGGAAACTTGCCTAAATCAAAGATTTGATACCACTTGTAATGAAATTAATTATATATTAACATAGAATGATTTTATATTGCCTATAGTAATAAAATATGAGAGAATACACAGAGATAATTTATAGTATAATAATATACTAGATAATATAGCAAAGCAACTTCGAGGGGGAAACCTCCATAATAATGCACTAATATCAAAATACTTAACATGATGATTAAAGACTAACCACTACCTCCTATATATAATCTACTAATCCAAGGTTATTCCAAAGCCTGACCTATCTAAGAACACACAAAATATAAGAAGTAAATAAAAGGGGTATGTAAGCCATAAGTTGGTCACACATATCCCTAGACACACCAATGGTTAAGAGCATAACAATCCCTTCCCCTTCAAAATAATGTTGTCCTCAATATTATGGAAACTCTAGACACTAATACATTTATTCTTGATCCTCCTAAGTGACATCTTCAAATGGTATATTCTTACATTTGATTATGTATTCTATAATTTATATATAATGTAACTGATTGGTGTACCATTGAAGGATCACCTCAGGATCAAGAACAACTCTACCTTCCTCATCCTATCCTGGTAATTCTATTTAAATATTAACTCTATTCCCAATGACTTTCTTTAGGCATGATACATGAAATACTAGATGTATGTGAGTGGAAAAAGAAAAATCTAACTTGTAGGCCACACTACCAATTTTCTACAAGATCTGATAAGGCCCATAATACTTAGGAGACATATTTTTATCATTTTTTGTTACTTCAATGACATATATTTATATGTCTAGAAGTGAAAATATACCCAACCACAAATTTCAAAATGCATCTCACTTCTATGTTTATTTGCTTGTTGCCTCATGTGATTCTCAGCCATAGCTGAATTTTAACACAAACTTGTAAGGACATTTTGTTGATGGTGAATATGTTCTTTAACTACATGAACCTTAGGATGGAACTTCAAGGTTGAAGTGATGGATGGAAGGTGGTATCCATATGGTGCCATAAAAGGAGACATTCTAGAAGAACTATGAACAGAAGTACTATAACACCATTCAATAAGTGGCAACCAGTGAACCCATTTATCTTGTTTATCAGAAATAAAATAATGGAGATATCCTTCTACACATTTGTTGACTAACTTAGTTTGTCTATTATATTAGGAATGATAGGATGAACTATGAGCCAATTGGATGCCTAAACATGTAAATAACTTAGTCCAAAATCTACTAGTGAAAATGGGATCTCTATCACTGACAATGATCTTAGGGGTCCCATGTAGTTTTTAAATTATATTGAGAAAAGTAGAAGATTCTATACTAGCAACAAATGGTTGGGATAATGAACAAAATTGAGCATACTTACTGAGATGATCTAAAGAAACCATGATAACATTTTGACCATCAGATCTTGGTAACCCTATAATGAAATCCATAGATACCTCTTCCCAGTGCTAGCTACAGATAGATAAAGGCTGTAAAAGTCCTAGAATTTTGATGGTTTCACCTTTGTTTTGTTGAAAGATCATACATTCAACCACTTATTTCTGGAAATTCCCCTTGAGACCTTTGAAAAAAAATCTTGCTTGATTTTGTGATAGGTTTTCAAAAATCTTGAATGACCCCCAATTGGAGTTGCATGAAGTTCTTGAAGTATTTTTTATTTAAGAAGAGAATTTTTAAATAGGTACAATATATTTTTATACCATAATGCATTACCTTTCCATGTGAATTTTTCAAATCCACCTAAACCTTGATAAATATTTTGAATAAAATCATGAGCAGTATTATCATGCTCCTATTCTAATCATGATTCCTCTAGCCAATCTACATGTAAAATGGTCATGTCACATAGTGATGCCTCAACTTATTCATCTTTTCTAGATAGTGCATATGCCACCACATTGTCCTTGCCTTCTTTAGACTATTTCAAAATCATAGCTTAACATCTTAGTTACCCATTTTTATTTTTCTTCAAATGACAACCTTTGTTCTAAAAATTATTTAAGACTATCATTATCAGCGTTTACATGAAAGTGATGACCCATCAAATAAGGTCTTCATTGTTTGACTGCATGCAAAATAGCCATCATTTCCTTCTCATAGATGGTCTTATACAAATTTTAACTCTTGCTTTGATGAAATTCAAATGCCAATGGTCTACCTTCTTTCATGAGTACATCACCCATACCATACCTAGTTGCATTACATTCAACCACAAAAGTCTTAGAAAAATTAGGAGTGGCCAATATTGGATTAGTGGACATAGCTAATTTCAATTTTTCAAATACTCAGGTAGCTACCTAAGTCCATTAAAATGAGTCTTTATTTAACAAAGAGGTAAGTGGGGCTGCAATACTACCACAATTTTTGACAAATTTATGATACTAACCACTAATCCCCAAAAATCCCTGAAGTTGCTTCAGTATCCTTGGAATAGGCTAGTCCACCATTTCTTGATTTTTTTTAAGAGCCACTTTCACTCCTTCAAAAGACACTAAATGACCAAAATATTCAACCTCACTAGGCCTAAAAGTATATTTGGAAGGTTTGGTATACAATTTATTTTGCTCCAAAATGGAGAGTACATGTTTCACATGTTACAAATGGTCTGCTCAATTTTTTCTATAAATGAGGATATCATCAAAGAATACCAAAACAAATTTCCTTAAAAATGGCTTCAAAATAATATTCATCAAAGTCTAAAAAGTAGATGATGTATTTGTTAGGCCAAATGGACTAACCAAAAACTCATAATGGCCCTCATGAGTCCTGAAAGTGGTTTTGGGTATGTCTTCATCACGGATCCTGATTTGATGATACTGAGAACATAAATATAACTTGATAAAATAAAGAGAACCATTCAATTCATCTAGAGAATCATCAATTATAGGAATTGGAAACATATCTTTCATAGTGTACTTGTTGAGTTCTTTGTAGTTAGGGCACATTGTCCAACTGTCATCTTTCTTTCTCACCATGACAATTGGTGAAGATTATTTTCTTTCACTTTGGTGAATGATTCCTGCATCCAACATCTCCTGTACCATCTTTTCAATTTCTCTTTTTTGGGCATAGGGATACCTACATGGCCTGATGTTGGGTGGTGTACTACTTGGAATAAATGTGATAGCATGATCATGCATGTGACTAGGTGGAAGTCCTTTTGTCATATCTCCAAAAAAAAATGGAATGAGCATCAATTATTTATTATAGATCAAGAGTTGGAGATGGCTAAGTTGGCTATACTTCCATAGAAAACAAACAAGCTACAAATCTTTGAGCACCCTTATGGAGAATCTTTGTCATATTATGGGAGTTGACAAGTTAGGGAGATTTATAATTTAATCCTCTTAGCTCAAATGTCCTTTATTCAAAATGAAAATTCATGAATAATTCTTGAAAATTCATCTCAATATTACCCAAAGTGGTGAGCAACTAGAGTCCTAGAATAACATCAATTCTACCCATTAGAATAGAAAACATAAGAGAATCTAATAAGTAATATCCCATGCCCAATTTAGTACTATGGTATTTTACTAAATAACTAAAAGTAACACCATATGCAGTCATAAACTTAAATTATATAAATGGATAATTGAAATATTTCAAATGAGAATCCAACTTACTATGGATGAAGTTGTGTGTGCTCCCGATATCAATCAAGACAGTGACCTTCTGTTTCTTAAGGAAACCCATCACCTTAAGAGTTTGGGGAGTACTAATACCTGAGAGGGCATGACATGAAAAAGTATGCTAAGAGTCTTTAGATTCCTCCTTAGAAACTTTTGCATCTACATCATGTACTTCTGCATCATCTTCATCATCATTGACACCTTCAATGTAGAATAATTTATTTTTATCACAGCGATTGTCTTTCCTCCAATTGTTATCACAACCATAACACAACTCTTTCTCTATCTTTTTCTCAAATTTTTATTGTGTTAATCTGGTGGGCTATGGAAATGATGGTGCTATAAAGTTATGATCATGACTATTAGTGAATGTTTTCCTTTTGACCATCTCTTTTTCTTTTATCATGCGTGCCTTAGGGATAACTTCTGATACAGATGTTGGGTTAGACATTCAAAAATTGTATTGGATTATATCTTTGAGGCCACCCAAAAATAGATCCATCAAATTTCTCTTAATCATATTTTCAACTCATTAAGAGAGATTGTAAAATTGGTGAATATAATCCTTCATAGTTCCTACTTGCCACAACTTGGCTAATTAGCTAGAATATTTCTCAAGGACATTACTCTAATAATGAGCTATCAACTCCTTAGTAAAAATAGTCCATGTAATAAGAGTACCATTATTTTCCTTTTGAGCACATAACAAGTGATACGAAATGAATTTCTTATGTTCCATATATAGGGATGCCACCATCACCCTCTTAGATCTAGGGGTTTGATGTAGTTCAAATAAATTCTAAATTTGGGTAATCCAAGTGAGAGGATCCTTACCATCAATTTCATGATAGCATAGGAGTTGTTGAGAGAAGTATTTGAATGCTGAAGTGTAGGGTTATTAGGCTAAAATTGAGATGTGAGGGAAGCCAATTGCATAGTGATATGCTGAAATTCATTGTTAACCACATAAATCTCTCTATGCATCCCTAAAACATCATCTTATACTACAACAAATTCATCTTCCCTCACCAAGTTTTTTATGTCCTCTTGAAGCTAAGAAATCACTAAATTTGAAGTTCCAGATTCCATATCATCAACAAAAGGAGTCTTAGGATTTTTTGGTGCCCCTTTTCTTGCTCGAGTGGAGGGACCTAGCATACACAAACCCTATGAGGGTTTTGAGCCAAAAAAAAAGTGTACTAGGAAATGGTACCATTGTGATCAAATTTTCAAGATGAATCCAATGATTACCTTTATGCACTAGAGTAAAAAATTTTATACCAAAAAATTCTACTGATAGAATATATTGTTGAAATCATCTCACTGAGACGAATCTAATAACTAGAAGTGTACAAGGGGATTAATATTTATAGACTTTTTTCTTAATATTTTGTTTCAAAAAAGTGTTTCAATCAATACTATGTTGATAGAAAAAATTAAATCTTCCCAGATTGCAAGTTATGTTTTTTCACTTTCACTATTCCCGAAAGCCACACCTTGCGAGATCTAAAGAAGTGTCATAGAAAACTTTCCCAAAACAAAGCTTTGATACCACTTGTAATAAAATTACTTAGATATTCACATAAAATGATTTTATATTTCTTAGAATAAGAAAATATGAGATAATACACAATGCCAATTGATAGTAGAATAGAATATTGGATAATATAGCAAAGCCACTTCGAGGGGGCAACCTCACAATAATGCACTAGTATCAAAATACTTAATATGATGATTAAATACTAACTACTACCTCCTATATATAGTCTACTTAGACAAGGTTATTCCATAGGCCGAACTATGTAAGAACATAGAGAAATGTAACAAGTAAATAAAATAGGTATATAAGCCACAAGTTGGCCACACATATCCATAGACAAACCAATAGTTAAGGGTGTAACATGGAGTGATGATGGGTTCATGATGTGAAAGGGGATTGAACAAATAATCTCACATTCCCTGATACTGAGAGTATCCACCAGTCAAATGATTGGTGTACTTTATGTTGTATTAATGGTGTTCAAAATAATGATGGATATTTATCCTGTAACTACATTAACACAAAATGAGGATTGATTATTTTATTTTACTTATGTTGATTTGATTTTGGTCCAATATCACATCAAAGAGTTTTTTCTAAGGGATTTTAACTTTTAAATTTTTGTATTTTATATTTGATTCTCCCATAGTGCCTCAAATAATTTTTCACTATGTGACTTTTCTTTTGGATTTATAGGATTTTGACATTGATTACCCTATAATGCCTCTAACAAGGATTCACTAGGGGATAGTGATTTTCAATTTTTCTTTCTATATTGTTTTTTAGTGCCTCAAACAAGGTTTCACTAGAGGATATTGATTTTGTGTTTTGATTGAGGAATGTTTGTTATTCCCTGGGATGTATTGACAAAGCTTTATACTCTTATGGCTAAATGGAAATCATGAATTTATCCATGTTGTTTTATTTTTATGTAATAATGTTAACAGAAAGTGATTTTATTAGTCCCAATAAATGGGTGCATGAGATTAAATTTCAAAATAGTGAAAAGTGTGGATGGTATTCATAATAGGATGGGAGGAAACATAGTCATCATAAGGACTATGAATGGTTCCTATTTCAATGTTGCATGAGGCTTCCCCATAAACTATTGTTATGAACTGATGATTTGTAGATGATGTCATGAGAAACTTTTTGTAGGCAAATATGGATAAGTTTGATGATTTCATCAAGTATATAGAAAACATAAAGAAACATAAAATAAAAAATATTTTTCACTGATAAGTTAACAATTCCACTACTATTAACCACATTTTTTATACTAATAATAGTTATTTCATTAATACATAAAATTAAAAACACAAAGTAGAAAAACAAAATTTCACCAATACCAATAGTGATTTCGATGCTCTATTTTCATTTCGTCCATTATGAAAATTTATTCCTCTAATCACAATATTTTTTATGGTTGTGTATCTTTTCAATATATTAACATTTGTATAAATAGGAGGTCAAACACACACCTAAGTCAAAATTTATGGACTTTAGAAGGTAGGTAGTGAAAAAATAAAACAGGGAAGAGTGATTTTACTACTTAACAGAACAATTTCTCCACTTAGCAGAATGATTTTTCAATTCTAAAAAAATGAAACAAAAACCATGTTTCTACTAATTCAAACCATGTTTCTATTGAAATAGACCATTTTTTAGCCACTTAGGCAATTTTAGCACCCATTTAGTTATTTTACCAATCCTAATATGATTTATCTATTTGGTTGATTTCAACATAAATTTGACTATTTTATCACTTTCACTTGTAATTCTACCATTATGTTGAGCATTTCTGCAATAAGTTTAGAGAAAAAATTTAGACATTTCCAAATAAATGTGAGAAATTCTAGTTATAATTAGTATTGGATTATAGGTTAAAATATTATTAAAGGATGTCAATGCTAACTTTTGAGTTGACATCCCATCTGTCATGCTATATATGACATCATGAGACAAAGGTTATATTTTTTATTATAAATCTAAAACCAAATTGAAATTTTACCACTAACATAAGCATGTTTTGTTCGATTGTGCAAACCTCAAAAGAATGAAATTTAAAATAACAAATAGAAAAAAGTATTATACCTTCTACAAATTCTCTTTCCAAATTCATTATGTTCCTAGATTTATAGGTGTAGTTGTAAGATTATTGGCATATGCGTGTGATAAAATAGACAACATCTCCACTTGATAAATGAATAATTTTGATTGTTAAGTGATAAAATTAATGTATGAGTGTCTCTTAAAAAGTAAAACACTTTCTTGTGTTATTAAGGCTTGATAAAAATGGATAGTGAGCCATCTATTTGTATATTTTTTTGAATATATGTGGACCTTTGATCTTCGAACAAGATCTATGGTTGATTATTAGTCTCCTAAAAATTTGTGAGGTGTAGTGTGCAAGAAAGAGGGATGAGCTAGGTAAGAGGAAGAATTGATGACGCATGGGCTTACAACATGCCATGTGGAAGAATTAACTTCATGGGGATTATAAATTAAATAAAAAATCATGTGTGTGAGAATTTGAGGTAAATATGATTAATAGATCTAGGAAAATATGGATATTCCAAATCCCATTGATTTTCCCATTACGATGAAGATTTATTAACTAATCAACTAATGGGAAGTAATGTGACTTGTTTGGAATGGTTGTCATCATAGAATAAACAATTTATTGATCTAGGGGAATGAATAGTGATTGAACTAGAGATGCTAGTGTGAATGGAAGATTGATTAGATGAATTAGGATGGTGTTCATCTAGATTAGTAAGATAATTAAACAACATGAACTGTATGAATTTAGGTGTCTACATTAAATCATTCCAAAGGTCATACTCAGTTGGTCACTACATTATAAACACATTTAAAATTAAATTAGAATTATTTTGGGACATTGTCACAAAATAATACATATTTAAATACCCATCAAAGGATAAGTTCTAAATCAACATGTAAATACAAACAAGTAATATTTTACTTTTACCAAAATTCAAAATATGAAAATTACATTACATATGACATGAATTATAATGATACACACACACACACACACACACACACACACACACACACACACACCTTGATGCATAACTACATGTGTTTTGAGCCTTATTTTTATTATTAGGGCATAGGCAATGTTAAATCACTTAATGGGGGCTATTTTTGGATTTTAACCTAGCTTATTTACTCTTTGTTAAGGGTTATCTTGTGTCAAAAGTGAAATTAGGGTTTGACATAAAAGAGAAATAAACCAGATATTAGTGCATAATGTGAAACTTGAATCTATAGATGGGAGGTATCTTTATGCCTAAGCATAGTGGTCTAAGGTGTCAAAAAAATTAATATCTAACACATAAAATATTAATAGGACATCAAAAATATTAGTCACTATAGGGTTTTACTTTTCACCGGCAATGTCTACATAAGGTTTGAAATCTTGTCCCCTGATATGAAAGTTATATGGAATTTTAGGGATAATGACAAACACAGTGAGCCATAAAATTCATATATAAGATAATTGTATCATTTCCATATTATTATATTAAATAAAAATATAGTTAGTGAAATATTAGTATACACTTCTTGATTCATATTTTTATCCTATTTTAACTAATCTAAATAATCATAATTTTACTTCATCGGATGATATTATTTAGAAAATAGGCAAAAAAAACATTTCAAACCCTATCATTGAGTTGAGTTTGGAAAACTGTAAGTTTATTCTAAATTAATTTTTCATGCTCTCTTAGGGTTTCATACATGTCATGTATGAGGGTTATATTTTAAAATATGATTTCTTATTTTCCCTTACATAAGTAATGACCTATGGTTTTTGCCTAGCTTTCTTGATGCTTTCTTAAACATATTATTTTCTATCTAAGAACTTTATATTTATTATACATATAATGTAAAGTGTTAGGATAATTAACATTGCAACTAATCTTAACAATACTCAATCATATGTTTTTATAAAATATAAGATAAATATTATTGATGAAATACAAATTCCTTCTTTCATTTATGCAAATATTGATAAATAATGCATAGATGTATAGGAACATGGTATAAATGAGGTTATGACTAATCTTGAAATTGATTATGAAGATGGTATTGAAAATAATAATGAATAACATGGTAAGAACCATCCATATGATTTTAATTTTCTATATATTATTGTAATCATCTAAAAATGACAATTGAGTGTTAAAAGTGTTACTTGAGACCATGCATCCCTAGCTCAACCATACACCTATCTTAGGGCCCATTAAAATAATTGTCCAACCCTTTTGTGGGACACACAAATACTAAAGACACCTAAATCATTCCTATACCCTAAATTTAACATCCTATCCCCTAGTGCCTTAGGTTATGCCATGTAGACACTAGAGCCATAATTTAGACAGTAACACCTCATAGTGTTAGTGTCCTAATTTGGGCACTATTATCTTTTTCCCTCCTTTTGTATCCAATGGATATATTTTGAAATTATCAACCATATAAGGTTATCCTATATCTCTTTTAATACCCTCACAATAAATATAATAGTATATATACATGACTCTTATCCCTTTATCCACTAGATGGAAATCAGATGTAAATTACAAAAACAAACTCAGAACAAGTTGTGCATAGTCAAGGTTATCAATCCCTATTCTACCATAATTCTGCATACAGTCATTTATACAATTCATAAGCTCATATTTCTCATATTTATAGTCTCAATAACATTCAAAGCATTGAAATGGGCATTTATACTAGCTTCACTTACACCAACGCTTAGGTGGGGAGAACTACATCGGGTTTGATCCCTCTTTAGTGTATTGGTATGTATGCAACTCTCATCATAGAAAGGTGTTATGGATGTCCATCCTACCCCATGAGCATAAAAATTTACTACTTGTTCTAACTAGATGCTTAGCAACTTGGATGTTTCTGATTTTCAAATAAAATTAGTCAAAATAGGTCATCTATAGAGACCCAAAACTCATGTGCAGAGGAATAGGCTTTGTAGACCCAAACACAAGTACAATTATAAATTCAAAATAATTTTGCATAAAGAACAATAGTTCCACATGACACTAGTATCCAGGAAGGGTTTCAATACCTAAGTCCTATCTGTGAAACTAAGATTAGATTTTGTCTCAATTTTTAACCTCCAAATACCCCATCTTGATCAACACCTAGCTCAGTACTTGTTTACTTTATTTATTAATATTTTTAAAAAGGTCAAACTAATTCCATTTTGTTACAAATTAGTGGCTATATTTATTGCATATTTTTACTCTTTACTATACTCAGACCTTCAAAAACATAAGGCTTAAACTTCATAACCCTAACAAGTTAAATTACTTACATAGATAGAACCACTTTTAATTTTTTAAATCCAAATATTATGTAGCCTAATGGCCTTGATAAAATATTAAAAATTATCATATAATTTAAAAATAAAAATAATGCTAAAAAATACACATGTGATGAAGAACATGATTAATTATTGAATGATATGCATCCACATTTAATAGGAATACATTCTATAATAGGTGTTCAAAATATTATTTATAATTATAATTTTTTTAATACACATATGGTTTTATTAATTCATAGCCTTATTTTTTGTATTTGTGTTTCATATATTCATGATAACAATGATAGGTGAGGCTTATCATTTTTTAATAAAATTTTATCTAGCTTCCTTTGCATGCTTGTTTCCTCTCATTTTCAATGAATTTAAACATGACATGAATGCATATGTACATGATGTTTTATATTAGTTAAAATTTATGTCATACTTCATTCTATTGCTAATATGTTATTGTTCTCGTATGTGGAATTTAATTAAGAAATAAATCATTACATACATCAAGGATAAATTATAATAGAATTTATTGGACTAAATCCATACATTTAGCACCCTAAAAACCATGTTTCAATTTTTAATGTCATATCATATACATATGAAAGAATCTCCTTCTCCTCATCTTCATGAGGGAGATAGATACTTTCCATCTAACCAGGTCCATGCTATCAATCCTTTATGAGATAATGAATCCAATACTATTTTTACTAATATTCATACTCAACCTATTAATAGATCCACCTACCCCCTAAAGGGTGTGTTCCTACATTTTACATCAAAAACAACTAGGGTTGGCACTTGTGAGACTGTAAGGGATCAAATTATTACTATAAGTAAGATATCATAAAAATTACAAAATTGAAATTAGTTATTAAGTGAAAAGGTCACATTATTTGAAAATCAAATTACATGTCCAAAGTCTTTATAATATGTTAGTGTTCATCATGTATATGCATTTAAACCTAGAAAAGTTATGCCTATCACTATTTCATAGCCAAATCAAAAATTACAAGATGAGCAATACGATCAAGATAAAAACAATACACTAGATGGGAATCAAGAAACTCTCCCCCCACATAGTAATGAAAATCCTATTGTCAATAAAGAGGATATTCTATGTATTTTTAGAGATAGACATCAATAAAATCCCCATGATCATGCATACATATTGTAAGACATAATGGAAATAAGGAACAAATCAAATAGTGGCCATTATTTTACTCACCCAGATAACAATATCATTACAACTACTTTGTGGAAACTTAGGTTGTACAAAAATCCATTTTAACTCAATAAACCTTAACAATGGTAACTCCTATTATGTTTAGTTCCTCCTCTTCATATATATAATCCCTTATGTATGATATTCATTCTTTGCATGCTAAGGTGTTACATCTTGATTAGGGTCAATCACATGCCTTAGATTTTAATGTTATTTTACACATGCCTTTGACACATCACATATCAACAACTCCTTTTCCATACAAATTCATGGCACCTAAGATTATGTTGTATGATGGCAAGGATGGCCCAAAGCATCATCTATGATATTTTCATGATGCATGTTTAGACTATGTTTTCAATGACTAGATACATACTAAATTTTTCCCATTTAGTCTAAAGGATTATTCCTTATAGTCATTCTATGATCTTTGGAATCAGTCTATCAATGCATTAAATTAATTGGCATATATGTTTTTATCACACATTTCAATTAACACTGGTGATAATAACTCATATGCTCAAGTAGCACAACTTATGTAAAACTCCAATGAGCCTATTGTATATTATGTCATGTGATATACAACTATATTGGAAAATATAACTATCCCCATGGTAGATAAAGATCTTCAAAACGTATTCAAGAAGAGTTTACTACAACATTACATGAAACCCAGCTTGTTTAATAAGTTTCCAATGTTCACTAATTCATGCCACATAGTGAAATAAAGGGAATTCAAGCTTATCTCTATGGTAAAATTAAAATATCCAAGTGGATAATAATAAACTAATAACAGTTATAATAAGCCTTCATACAATGTCAAGGCCAATGAAAAAAAGAGTGATCAAAAGGCCATAATTAATACATCTTCAGAGCCACCTCCTCATCTAGTTTTATTAGCTCTTACATGGAGTGTTTTCATTAACCTTATAGAATCAATGGCAAATGTTTTATAATATTTATTGGAATGAAATTTCATATTTATCATTCCCTTCAAAGAGGTTGATACAACATGACCTATTCCAAGTAACTATGATTCCAATTCATTATGTAACTATCATAGGACACTAGACCATACTATAAATAGATGAATGATTGATGTGGGCACACCCACAGAGAAACCCAAAGTTAAAAAATAGAAGATAAGGCATTGAAAATTTTCTTAGATCTATTTCCAAATCATAAAGCTAATGAAGTATGGGACACTTTAGGTGTTCACTATATGTATCAAGAGCATCCACTACCCATACCATAGCACATTGCTATAGAGGATGCACACCTTATACATAATATCATTGGTGTGTATCATACTAAAATACTAGCTACACCACTCATCACTTTCTCAAAATAAGAGATTGTTGATGATGATTAAAATTTAGATGGACTATTTTTATGAGCCTACATTGATCATCATCCTATTCAGCGTATTATGGTTGATAATGGTTCAAGTATTAACATATGAACTATCATACTTCTACATAGTTTGGGTTATTTAGAGCACGACATTTCTCTAACTAACATATTTATTCATGGTTTTAGTGGCTATGTTTTGAGTTCCAATGGGGAGATTTTACATCCACTACAGGTTAGACTAGCATATGTGACCACTATATTGTTATTAGTACCTAGTTTAGTCATATTTGACATGTTATTAGATAGGCCATGGATATAGTATCTACGATCCATTTCATCCACTATGCATAGATGCCTCAAGTACATACATAATAATTAGGTGATCACAAATGAGGGTCTTTCATATGAATATCCCTTACCTATCCCATAGAAAGTCACACCATAGTTACTAGCTATATTTAAAAGCATGTATCCCATCAATACACCATAGATTTTAATGGAGCCACTAGTGTAGGTGAGGTCTATTCCTATAGTTTTACAATGTATGCATAATCTCCCATGAAAACACTTATTATTAACACCATTGTGTTAAAATACATTGAAAATTATAGAGGGCCTATTTATACCCCTTTCCTTCTAACGGTAGTGTTACTGATCTCCTAGGGTTCTCAGCATAGGGTACCCATGCCAACTAAAGTAGCTACTAATAGATGGGTCCCTAAAACTCGTATATTTTAAAAGACACCCTATTCAGTTTCATAGATTCTTAGCACCACTTCACAAGTAGTTATAGCTATAGATCACAAGTATATTAGGTTCTAGGACCTTAGTTACCTTTTCACATAACACACATGATTATTGTTCCTTTATTTGACATAGGGTACATTTATAGTGAGTCTCCCATGAGAATCATCGATTAGTATGTTTCTCCTTTCTTGTATATAGTCTCATTCAGTCTTGTTCCTTGTATATAGTTTCATTTTTGTGGTAATTTTACATAACGTATATCCAAAAAATAAAAAAATGTAATATGTCAAAGTAAAAAAATATTCAAATATTTAATCAAAAAATACAAAATATAGATTATATGCATTACCATGTTTACATCTCTTATATTTTATAGACATTAAATATGATAACTATAATAATATAGTCAAATTTTATCACACATACATTAATTCACTTGGTATTGTTTATTTTTCATAAATACTTATAGGACCTAAGTGCACTACAAAGATCCATGTTTGTTACTAGCTACCCACTAAAGGCATATACACAGATACATAAGCTCTTGAATTGACACATTCACGCATTTGGGGACATCTTATACATAGTTTTGGGTAATCATACACTTATTTAGATTTTTTTTCTCAATTCTACTACTTTAGACTTAGCTTATGTACATATTTTCTCTTATACAGATTTATACCACATGTTCATTCATACTTAAATTTCTATCTTTCCTAGTTTAGACTTGATTTTGTCTATATTCTTAATCTATTTAAGGGCATTTGAATATGCCATTATTCTATGGATCTACACCACTTATTTTCGTTATATGTATGCTTTAGACATGTTCCCATGTCCTTGTGTGTGCCTTCCCAATTTTATATGCAAACATTTGACCATGTCCTTTCATGTGAATCTAGGTTAACTTACTTATTTTTTTAGTATTTGGACATTTAAACATGTCCTTATATGTATTTTTTTCTTAGATTTAATGACATGTGATCATCTCCCTTATATTATGGCCCCTTGGCCTACTTTGTGTACCTTATATGTGTTTTATGCATGATTTCTTATATTCATCATCACTATGACACTTTTCTCTTTCCTACTACATACTCTAGTTTTAGATTCCATGAGGGATATTATCATCTCCCCTTCCTTCTCAGGTGTTATAATGGACATCATGACATATCCCCCTATGTAGCTACTCAATTATTACTCACATTTATTATTCATGTATATTTTTATATCTATTTTGACAACCTTTTTAATGTTATATCTAACATACATTATACACTACAAATGTATAATTAAATTAGCATATATTCTAATGTTATGTATGCACATTATATTAGTTTATTTTGTATATATCATATCTGCTCTACCTAACACATTTTGTAGAGATTATTATTCTAAGGTTAGTTTTTACTTATGTTACACAACTCCCCTCAAAATAGTGGAATTCATAGGGTCTGTCATAGAGATTAAGCTATCTTAATTCACTCTAAGTAAAATCATCATCACACAAGCAAAAAACACAAAATCTAGTATCAAAAAAATATAGTGAGAAATAGTGACACGGAGATTAGTTTTAGTTGCACAAAGATTAGAAAATTTGGACCTTGGCGCCACATGATGTTACTATCCAAGATATAGAGATACCATCCAATAGCCTTAGTTTTACAAAATTTTAGATTGGATAGTGAGGTATAGTAGGTATAGTCCATGTTTGCACAAGTTCAGTTATAGATTATTAATTTTGGCTCAGTTTGGCTTAGATTCATACAAGTTTTCTCAATTGGGGGAATTATGCATGGCATGATAATTCCCAATTTATTTTTGGATTCTTAGATGTAGATTATTTCAACCCAATATATTATCCATATACTTATATATCTAATTTCAGGGTGTGTGCATGGTATATTATTTATGTTTTCTCACTTATATATTGATTGATCAACTAGAATGAGAAACTCCATACTATTATCTACATTATACACAGTATACACCATGTTATAAGATACACACCAGATTGATACCTTACTCTATTTATAGTGATTGGCATTCCTAAGTGGCTTGAAGTTGCCTAATATTCCAAAGTGGCCTAGAGCTATTTTATATTTCAATTTTTTTGAGTGGCTGCAGAGTTGAGATATAAAGATGTAATTAAAGTTACATCATTAAGTTTTCCTTTCATTAATGTCTACTACACATGGGTATTCAATGATGGATTTATAGTCTGATTGAGTTCTTGGGCCACTTACATGAGAGGCTTAAACTACTTTAGACTTAGCTTATGTGCATATTTTCTCTTATATAGATTTATACCACATGTAAATTCATACTTAAATTTCTATCCTTCTTAGTTTAGACTTCTATTTAAGGTCATTTGAATATGCCATTGTTTTATGGATCTACACCACTTATTTTCATTATATGTATGCTTTAGACATATTCCCATGTCCTTGTGTGTGCCTTCCCAATTTTATATGCAAACATTTGACCATGTCCTTTCATGTGAATCTAGGTTAACTTACTTTTTTAGTATTTGGACATTTAAACATGTCCTTATATGTCTTGTTTTCTTAGATTTAATGACATGTGATCATGTCCCTTATATTATGGCCCCTTGGCCTACTTTGTGTACCTTATATGTGTTTTATGCATGATTTCTTATATTCATCATCACTATGACACTTTTCTCTTTCCCATTACACACTTTAGTTTTAGATGCCATTAGGGATATTATCATCTCCCCTTCCTTCTCAAGTGTTATAATGGACATCATGACATATCCCCCTATGTAGCTACTCAATTATTACTCATATTTATTATTCATGTATATTTTTATATATATTTTGACAGCTTTTTTAATTTTATATCTAACATACATTGTACACTACAAATGTATGACTAAATTAGCATATATTCTAATGTTATGTATGCACATTATATTAGTTTATTTTGTAGATATCATATCTGCTCTAACTAACACATTTTGTAGAGATTATTATTTTAAGGTTAGTTTTTACTTATGTTACACAACTCCCCTCAAAATAGTGGAATTCATAGGATCTGTCATAGAGATCAAGCTATCTTAATTCACTCTAAGTAAAATCTTCATCACACAAGCAAAAAATACAAAAACTAGTATCGGAAAAATATAGTGAGAAATAGTGACACGGAGATTAGTTTTAGTTGCACAAAGATTAGAAAATTTAGACCTTAGTGCCACATGATGTTACTATCCAAGATATAAAGATACTATCCAATAGCCTTAGTTTTACAAAATTTTAGATTGGATAGTGAGGTATAGTAGGTATAGTCCATGTTTGCACAAGTTCAGTTATAGATTATTAATTTTGGCTCAGTTTGGCTTAGATTCATACAAGTTTTCTCAATTGGGGGAATTATGCATGGCATGGTAATTCCAAATTTATTTTTGGATTCTTAGATGTAGATTATTTCAACCCAATATATTATCCATATACTTATGTATCTAATTTCAGGGTGTGTGCATGGTATATTATTTATGTTTGCTCACTTATATATTGATTGATCAACTGGAATGAGAAACTCCATACTATTATCTAAATTGTACACATCATACACCATGTTATAAGATACACACTAGATTGATGCCTTTATCTATAGCGGTTGGCATTCCTAAGTGGCTTGAAGTTGCCTAATATTCCTAAGTGGCCTAGAGTTATTTTGTATTTTAATTTTTTTTTAGTGGTTGTAAAGTTGAGATACAAAGTTATAATTATAGTTACATCATTAAGTTTTACTTTCATATATGTCTACTACACAAGGGTATTCAATGATGGATTCATAGTCTGATTGAGTTATTGGGCCACTTACATGAGAGGGTTAAACACACCATTAGTCCAATCCAAATTATTCATATGTCAGGATCCACCAATTAGGGGTGGGAAATGATGGAGTCAAAACTAGATTGAGTTATTGATCTAATCACACATGGGTATTGAGGAATCCATTAGCTTAGTCTAAGTTAATATTTATTGATCATTATTTACATAAACACATATAGGTTGTCATTAGTTTTATGCATTGGTTCACATACACAGTGAAGTGTATTCATTCATTTCTTTTCTCTTATCTCTTTACCCAGTTTTGTATTTTATTTTGATATCTCTTTAGTAAGGTATGATATATGCATGTTTCATTTATATGACACACAATGGAGTAGGATTCACAAACTCAGTTCTAGATTCATGGGCTTTGCCTCTTAGGTATGTCTAGGAATGCTTACCTATTCATTTCACTTTGTAACATTTTTAGATAAATGGGGAAAAATTTAATCATCTAAAAATGACACTTGAGTGTTAAGAGTGTTACTGAAGGCCACAAATCCCTATCTCAACCTTAGACCTATCTTATGGCCTATTCAAACTTATATATCCTTCATGCAGTCCACACACATCCCTAAACACCCATAAAGTAGTCTTATAACCTCACATTAACATCATGGTGCATAGTTCCTTAGGTTATACCACTTGGACACTAGTGACATAATTTGGATAGTAGCAACCCATGGCAATATTGTCCTAGTTTAGTTATTATTGTCTTTTTCCTCTTTTTATCTCTAATAGATATATTTTAAAATGACTAACCACCTATGGATACGTGTTTTAAGACCTGGACAAGTAGTATAATAACATATATACATAAATTGTAGGCCTTTATCCACTAGATGGAAATCAAATGCAAATCACACAAATAGAGTTAGAACAATTTGTGCACAATCAAGGTTATCAATTCCTATTCTTCCCTACTTTTGTATATAATCATATAAAACATTCTTAATCTTAGATTACTCAAATTTATAATCTTAATAACATTCAAACCACTCAAACAAGCATTCATACTATCTTCACTTGTATTTTCATTATCTCTTAAGTGGGGAGAAATACATTAGTCTTGATCCCTCTTCATAGTATTGGTATGTAGGAAGCTCTCATCATAGAAGGGTGTTAAAGATGTTGAGCCTACCCCAATAACATCACACTTTATTACTTGTGTAAACTAGATGCCCTACAAACATGTAGGTTTAGGTTTTCC
Source organism: Torreya grandis (assembly GCA_037957365.1). Lineage (NCBI taxonomy): Eukaryota > Viridiplantae > Streptophyta > Pinopsida > Cupressales > Taxaceae > Torreya > Torreya grandis. The sequence continues at coordinate 105,250 of JARHVA010010597.1, forward strand.
ATTCAAAATCGATCAAAACAAGTCATTTGTAGATATATATAACTTATGTACATAAGAATGGGATTGGCAAAGCTAGACACAGGTGCACCTAGAAGCTCAAAGCAATCTTGCATAGAAGACACTAGTACCAAAATGGGGACATTAGTGCCACATGGTGCTACTATCCAATAAGGGAACTACTATCCATTTAGGTTACTATTATCCAAGAAGGGTTTTTGACACTTGGGTCCAATCTATAACACTCAAATTAGCCTATGTCCTAGTTTGTAGCCTCTATATCTCATGTCTCAATAAAATAATAGCTAAGCACATGTTTGCATTATTTATTGATATTTTTATAAAATTAAAACTATGTAAAGTATGTTACAAATAAGTGATTGTATTTATTACATATTTCTACCCTTATTTATTATATCCAGACCTATAACAACATAGGTCTTTATTTTATTATTTTTGGGAATCTAGGGTCTAGTTCTTAAATAATAAAGGGTCTAAAGTAATGGGGAAAATGTAGTTTAATATGGAGAAATGTATATTTTTAAAAAATAATTTTCATGAGGAATAATATTAAACTCATCTAAAAATGAATCAAAATAAATGATTCAAGAGCTAGAAATTGAGGTACAAGACTGGGACACTGTCATAGATCCATATCTGGCCTTCATTTTATGATTGGACATGAGCATCGAAAGTGGATAAGAGTGGCACTGACATTATAGTTCACCTCTACCATTATTGTCTATAATGTATAATATTTTTGAGTTTTTTTTGTTACCTCAGTGTGAGCCTTTTTGAGCCTATGCTCAAAATTTTGGAGGCTAGAAGTCAATAGATCTAAATGTAGGTCCTTTCAATATCTAAAACCTTGTATATATCTACACACATACAAAAAAATATATATCAAAAATAAAAAGGAGGGAAAACTAGGTTAGGTGAAGAATGATTACATGATCTATAACCCCTATTGTCTTGATCACTTCCTACATTAACCTCAAACTAAGGTCTCAAATCAAATGTAGTTCTTCCTTAGGGAACATGCATAATCAACATGCATGATAGATGCAAGAATGAATTTTGGCCTAGGCCCTTCATTGATCAATAATGCAAGTCTATGTGTGATGCATAATGTTGAGCTACACTATTGACTAAAGTTTAATTATGCAATGTGCCAAAATAGTAAGTGCTAGACATAAATTGCCTTGTGAAGTCTTTTATATAAGAGATTCATTATTTCAAATTTGAGAGCTTTAATTACATTCAAATGACACTAGAAAAATTAGGGATGAAGACAAGAAATGGGATGGAATTCAACTACTAAAATAAATTGACCATTGGAGTTCAAAATTACCCTAGACAAGAGCACTAGAAATGGACACTGGTGGTACCAACACTGCAGTCCAACACTAGCACTCTTGTCCTGTAGTCTTGAGACCTAAGAAGATGGAAAAAATATGGAAAACCTGACATCGTTGAGGTGAAATTACTATGTGAAAGGATTTAAATGATTGAGAATAGGAAAAAAGTTGACTCAAGTATAGATTAAGACCCAAATGAATAAAATAAAAGATATAGCTAAATGTGAACGAAGCTCATATTTTCTAGTCAAAGTCTCCTATGAAAAGCCATGATATGTGTGGTTACTTGACAAATTTATGGTGTATAATTTTCCCCCATCTTAATCTAGTGATGTAATAAAATGACATACTAGAGTAAAATATAAAAAATTAAATGTGTACTTGGACCTACCCGTGTGGAGATAAGTGTGCTAAAAAAGAGTCCAACTCACTTCGTAGTTAGAGAAGTGGATGGAGAGATAAATAATGCCTATAAAAAGAAGAAATACTTGAAATGGATGCCTCCTATAATGATTTTGAATATGGAATCCTTTTAATCATGCAAAAGAAGGGAAATACTTTTTCCCCTGTGCTAAATCTTGCTAGAAATGAGAAATGCTCAGAGGCTCGAAACTAATGTCTATCCTCTATCACACACAAACTCATGTAATATAGAATGTGTTTATATAATTTATATACTTTGAAGATAAAAATCTATCATGCCCCAACTCTAAATAATCTAAACTATAACTGAGAAGTGCTCAGATCCCTAAAACTAATGTTTATCATCTGTCCCACACAAACTCATACAATCTAGGTCTAGTTAATGCTATAGACTAACCACTATAGATGATCATATGATCCAATCTGATGATGAATTGGGTATAGTTATTTATAATTTTAAACTCTGTTAAATGTGTAAGATGAGAATGGCATTTCTTCACATTCCAATCTGTATAATTTTAGATGATGGAGAACATTAACATCTATGTCATGACCCTAAATTTTGTATGTGACTGATGCATATGTATAGTCTTTTAATCTATACAACCACATGTGATATGAGCTATTGTTCCATGTCCCATGTGAAAAAATATTGATAAAAATAATGTTCTCTATAATATGCCTATAATCTATTGTCTAGTCTTATAATTATTTTATGTTGTATGAAGTTGTATGTATGAGATGTGTAGTAATGTACATGCCCCTAAATATGGTATCTTCTCTGAATCTATATTGAAGTCGCTATGAATCCATATAATCTAAACCAATATATATATCTAATCTATATATATGTAAACTAAATTTATGTCTCTCTAAATGTCTTATGTAATGCTAAATGACCCATGTAATTTGAATCACTGTATATCTGAATAGTATATGTATCTATAAACTAAATGTATGTCCTTCTGAACGTTTTGAGTAATGTTGAATGACCCATGTAATCTAAATCATTATATATCTAAATAGTCTATGTATCTATAAATTGAAGGTATGTCCCTCTGAACATCTTGAGTAGTTCTGAATGACCCTTGTAATTTAAATCACTGTACATCTTAATTAATCTAAGCTGAATCTAATAATCTAAGTACTAGAGGTGTATGAACCATGGTGTATCCATCTATAACAGTGGATATTCATGTTGGATAAGTTTAAGAATAGAAATAGTAGGAATGGTGTTCACCTTTTGGGGAGAAGTATTAAATCTATGATAGAGGAGGTTGATCCAAAAGTGATGACTAGTGGTATAATTATAGAAATAAGGGTGGTTGATTATTTAGACTATGTTTTGTAAATGAAGCAAGTCTTGGTTGGTAAAGACCATGTTTTGTATCTAGGTATAATATAAATACATAGATGTCTGTGCCATAGTAGGAAAATGACATGGTAAGAGAGTGAAGATTGCTTTATATCAAAGTTATTGTTATCATGATTCCACGAAACAAAATAGTTTGTAAAATCGAGCTACAGTGTTCTAGTTATGGGAAAAATGCTATTTTGCTTTGAAGATAAAGTTTTTTTATATAAGAAATTTGGATTGATTCTTGATTCATATGTGCATTGACTAGTTTGAGACTAGGATCTTTCGAGTAGGAGATATGCCAAGGAGATGAGCACCTACCATGACATGATTTGAGTAGTTACCAGCCTAGGTTGAGGCTGGTAGGGAGATTACCCTGGTAATTAGCTAAAATGAGTGAATTTTTCCTATCTAGAACCTTTTTTTATTTCTTGAGTTGTTTGAAGTGTTTTTAAGAATTTTCCACTAGTTCAAGTGCTTTTGTCTAGAAGTCAGTTCTCTTATCCAATGTTTACCACTATTGTCTAGGTTTTGGTACTATCATCCAACATTGTTGTCCTTTTGTAGTACCATTATCCACTAGCACTAGTTTTCTAAGTTTATTATTTATTTCTTATTATTGTGTAGCTTAGCTATTTTCCATGGCATGGTTGACTAATATATATGTTATTTTTTTAGATTTTGTATGTGAGGTATGGATGAGGTAGTATTGTAGAGGCTAAGTGATAGAAACACTATGATTATTACCTTCATTACTAGATGAGAGGGTTGTGATAGATAGGGCAGTGTTGTTTCATGTGTGTGACATAGGTACTGTGTAGTGGGATAGGTATTTAACTACTACCTTTTGTGAGACTTAGAATGTAGACACATGTACTTTTTGGCTTCATACTAGAGAGATTATGATTACTTTGGAGGATGTGTACCATATTTTACATTTGTCAATTAGTGGATGGTGCATGAATTTTTAGGATGATATGGGTACTGATGCTATTGATCATGCATCCTTGTATTTTTTTAGTGTGCCCTTAAGCATACATCAAAGAGGAAGTGATAGTGATGTATTATCGTCAGTGATTGTGCAGTCAAGTGTTATGTGCCTAAAAAATTGGTTAGCCTTATTTTAGCCTCTTTTTTTGTAGTGGATAGGAGTGGGATCATGATTGCATCATGATGCATAGGATTTTACATAGTGTAGAGTTATATGATGCTATGTTCTCATGGGGTATGACTATGCTTGCCCACTTATACAAAGATCTTTACAAGTTTACTCAGGAGGCATGTAGTGGTAGTTTAAGTGTGGATACTTTATTGCATTTTTGGGTTTATGAGTACATAGTGGGTGTGTGCCTGATAAGATTACAAAGCGAGAATTGGTCACCTTCATATCCATTTAGAGAGCACTAGACAATTATTTTGGCTATTTGGTCTCCTAAGTTAGATCACTATAGATGAGTTTTAGATAGATTGGTGGCTCAGGATATCATATAGAATCCTTATAGAGGATTCCCTAGGTGGCCCAAGGATGGATTATAGTTTTAGTATATAAGGGTTAATTATTGGTTACATGATCATTGGGTTAGAGTGTATGAAAACATTTACTATGAACATATGAC